>JAIPRL010000621.1:59336-124715 GCA_025469235.1 Pemphigus obesinymphae
ATAAGGAATGAGTATATCAGAGGTAGTATAGGGGTAGCTTCGATAGTAGACAAAATGAGAGAGAATAGATTAAGATGGCTCAGGCATGTATTAAGGAGGGAAGAGACTGAGGCAGTAAGATTAGTAAAGGAAATGCATGTTGTTGGTAAGAGGGGGAGGGGAAGACCGAAAAAGAGATGCGGGGATGTAATGGCGAGTGATATGAGGAAGGTGGGAGTAAGTGAAGAAGATGTGGGAGATAGAGTTAGGTGGAAGTGTAGGACCAGGTTGGCCGACCCCAAATAGTTGGGAGAGAAGGCGAAGGAGAAGAAGAAGAATTTTTTGAATAAACTAAATAGATTAATTTACTTTAGTTGGGTATACATATATCTTTATGATTATTTTTACAGGCTAAATTTTCTTTATATGAATTGATTTGGTGATGCAAAATTTGAAAACTATTTGGTCATGCAATCCATACGAGTACATCATCCTGATTGATATAGAAATTGAGTAAAGACATTAAAATGTCATTTTTAAGTAACCTCAAGAAAGTGCTTCACTTAGGTAACAATGAAGCGAAAAAGAAGAAAGTATTTAATAACATCCATATGGATTGCGATGTTGATGATTTTTGGGAAATGATTGGTGAACTTGGTGATGGAGCTTTTGGCAAAGTTTACAAGGTAATTATTATTTTTAAAGTTTTATTTAAGTAGGAATAACAATTATTATGTTATGTATATATCTCTGTATATACCTTAGGAAAACTCCATACCAATAGTAAAATATATAACAATTCATAGATGGTACTGTACAGTGGTAGTCCATCTATTTTGTATGGTGTATATTCGAGAAATATTAAAAAAATTATACAAAATTGGAATATTTACTGTAAAACTGTTTCACACAAGAAGAACTAAAATGACTATAATCAAGTATATTTTTCATCATAAAAAGATGACAACTTAAAACTGTATCATATCATTTTGATTTCTTCGATAAGATTAATTTAGAGAGAAACTGCTTTATTTATATAAAAAATTAAGCAGGTTGCCTTTAAACACAGAATATTATATTAAAATACATAATATTGTGTATAAACTATTACTAGTTGATTTAAGATGTTACCATATAATTAAAAAGAGTATAATATTATAATAAAAAAATAATATAACATCTTGATAAAATAACCATTATCAACACCTGTATCATAAAAAAGTGGATAAATACATAAATAAATACAGATAGTATAAATATATATAATATGTATACATATCACATATCACATTATATTATAAATAAAATACTTTTTATAATAAAAAATAAAGAATAATTAATAAAAACTATGACAGGTTGACATACGACAGTCCAAGGAAATAAATAATTCTGCCACTAATATATAGTCAATGTGTGCTATAAAAATAACCCATACCATTCTACATGGAATAAATTTTATATTTATTTGTGTACATAATTGATAGAATATTTTCAATTGATTGATAAATTTATGAAAACTATATTGTAATAAATATGTGATTTTATATTGATATTTGAAAATTGATAAAAGACAAATCACACGTGAGACACGATTAATTAAAAATATAAGAAAAAACACCTGGAATCTGGGGTAGCAACGTATTTATCAACTTCAACCTCTCACCTAAGCAGAGGGGCTAGATAAATTGTCTTGTTATAGACTGATAATGTTAGGAGATGTTTGAAAATGAAAGAGAGGTTTTTGATAATAAATCAACTGCCACACTCAATGTGTTAGTTTATAATTTATGCGGTGTTAAATTAATTATTTAAAAATAAATACATAAGTTAAAAATTTTGTTTTCCTATTTGTTTTTAGGCTCAACACCGAGAAACTGAACAATTAGCTGCAGCAAAGATGTGTATTTTAGAAGGAGAAGATGATTTAGCTGATTTTATGATTGAAATTGATATTTTAGCTGAATGTAAACATCCAAATATTGTTCAATTATATGAAGCATTTTTTTCTAATTCCAAACTTTGGGTAAAAAAAATATATATAATATTTTCATTTGTACTTAAAATTTTATTATTTTATAGATGCTCATTGAGTATTGTGATGGAGGCGCTTTAGATTTAATTATGCTTGAACTGGATCGTGCATTAATTGAAGAACAAATAGCTTATGTTTGTAAATATATGTGTGAAGGTTTATCTTTTCTTCATAAGTGTAAAGTTATACACCGAGATCTTAAAGCTGGAAATGTACTTTTAACAACTAGTGGTGGTGTTAAAATAGGTAAGTTATCAGTTTTCTATAATATTTTTATTATTAATTTTAAATTTTAAACTTATACAGCTGATTTTGGAGTTTCTGCTAAGAATAAACAAACCCTACAGAAACATGATACTTTCATTGGTACACCTTATTGGATGGCCCCAGAAGTTGTTTTGTGCGAAACTTTTAGAGATAATCCTTATGATTTTAAAGTTGATATTTGGTCATTGGGCATAACTCTTATAGAGCTAGCACAAATGGAACCTCCAAATCATGAAATGTCTCCAATGCGTGTACTACTTAAAATACAAAAATCTGATCCTCCTAAATTAGAACAACCATCTAAATGGTCCAAAAATTTTAATGATTTCATAACACAAGCACTAATTAAGGATCCTGTTCAAAGGCCGACTGCAGATAATCTTTTAAAAGTAATATTATTTTTATTATATATCATAATATACAGTACAGAAATACGGGGGATTCAAAGAGGATATGGAAGTATGAAACACATGATTCAGTGTGGATGAATGAAGTAGAAAGAAAAATTGTAATGTGATTTGTGTGAAAAAAGAATCCCTATTGGTTTAAAAGGTAAATTTTGTGATAGTGGTAAAACCTGTAATTATGTATAGGAAAGAATGTTGATCTGTAAATAGAAAGATAAAAAAGGGATGAGAATATTAGAGAGAGATAAAATTAGGAATGAGTAATATATGAGGTAGTGTAGGAGTAGCTTCAATAGTTCATAAAATGAGGGAGAACAGATTAAGGTGGCTCGGCCATGTATTAAGGAGGGAAGAGACCGAGGCAGTAAGATTAGTAAAGGAAATGTATGTTGATGAAATGAAGGTAAGAGTAAGGCTAAAGACAAGGTGGGATTAGTGATGAAGATGCAGGAGTTAAGTAAAATTGTAGGACTAGGGGATCGACCCCAAATAGATGGGAGAAAAGGCGAAGAATATAAAAATTATATTATATCACAATATAGCCTATATTAATATAATACCTGTATTTGATGGTATTGCACAAGTGTGGTAACTGACATTTTACAAAACTCACTAGATGCATTTAAAAGTTATTATTCCAATATTAATTTAAATAGGCTCTTTTTGGGATACATATTAAAATGATTTTTTAATTATTAGGTACCTTATTTTTAATATAATTAGGTTATTTAACAAATAGATGAAAATTTTTGGTTTTATATATAAAATATAATATATGTAGGTACTTACAACATTTTTTAATATAATTTCTATTGCTAAAATGTTTGTTGTTTGTTAATTAGTATATATTTTAACTGTTTTTAAGTTTTAAAACTTATACTTGGTACTTATTTCAAATTAATACAACATATATTGGTTCAAAATTTAAATATTAACTGTACACACAAAAAAGACATAGGGTATTTTATGAAGAATTTCACTCATTTTAACCAAAACTGTCATTTACCACACTTGTACTTTAATTCATCAATATAACTTCTTCGACTTTTCTTTGTTTTCTCCCAACTATTTAAGTTCTGCCACCCTAGTCCTAAACTTCTACTTAATTCCCGAATCTTCGCCACTAACCCCACCTTCTTCATATCACTCGCCATCACATCTCCCCACCACTTTTTAGCCTTGCTCTTTCCCTGTTTCATCAACATACATTTCCTTTACTAATCTTACTGTCTCAGTCTTTTTCCTCCTTAAAACATACCCGAGCCATCTCAATGTATTCTGATTCATTTTGTCAACTACTGCCTACTACATCTTATATACTCTTTTCTTATTCTCTCCTCTCTGCTGCACTCATTCTCTATCCTATCTTCTTCCAAACATTCTATTCTATACATCATTGCTAGTCTTACCGTTGTATTATAAAATTAACCTTTTAACCTAATAGGGAATCTTTTGTCACACAAAACATCTGATATTTCTTTCCACTTAATCCTGTGTTTCACATACTCTTCAAAACCCCCATATTTCTGTACAGCAAAATAATTCAACCTCTCCTACATTCGACTTTATTTCTAGTCTCTATTTTCTTTGTTTCCTTTTAACAAAATCCTACTCTATATATTCTATTTTACCCATACTAATTCTTAGTCTTTCACTTTCGAGAGCTTCCATTTAATCTTCAACCATTCATTTCCTCAAGATATGGTATCATGGTACCTCACCCTATATATCCTTTGTCATTTTATTTTTTACTAAGAAAAATAACTAAGGACTCAAAGCCGAACCTATTCTTACTCTGACACTAAAATACTCAGATTTTCTACACAGACTCCTCACTCTTGTACTTCCCTTTTATACATATTATAACATATCTTCAATTATGTTTGCATACACTTTTGATAATCCTTTCTTCTTTAATGTCTACTTCAAGATCTCTCTAGGAATCCTATTATAAGCTATATCAATAAATACCATTTACAATATCCTTTTCCTTTCTCTGTACTTCTCTTCAATCTGTCTTGCACAAAATATTGGCTCCATTGTTGACCTCCTCGACATAAACTCAAATTGATTTCTAATTACATTATGCCTATACATTTAATTGTATTTTCAGCATCCATTTGTTAATGGCAATATAGACTCCAAACCAATTCGAGATTTATTACTTGAATATAAGGCAGAAGTTGTAGAAGAAGAAGTTGTAGATGAAGAACCCGAGGTAAAACTGTGTTTATTTATGTTTATAATATATTTAGTAAAAAAATCAGGCCTTGTCATATGTTTTTATTTTTTTACTACTGTAAATATATTCCTTTATAATTTGACAACTGTGTATATATTGATTTAAATGTACACTGACACAAATTATATATATATATATATATTTATATATATATAAATATATATATTCACATATTTATTTCCATGCTTGCGTAGTCTACACATGATAGGAAATGCAGAAAAAACAGGGACCAATATCAAAGGGTTGGTGGTAAGTTATCCTAACCCCAGTGTGCACTGTCCTTTTATACTTTTGGTTCAGCATGTTTAATGTAAAATATAATTTTGTAAATAATTTTAGTCTAGCAAAATTAAACAAAAATAAAATAAAATAAATTTAACAATATATTTTAATTTTAACTTTATTTTTATAGGAATCGCCTCAATCTACACAGTTACCTCCCCTGGACTTGGATGCAGTCGAAGATGACACTGTATCTCTTAAGAGTGAATCTGAGACTAAAGGTAATAACTCTTAAACATATAATTATTTAATACGTTAATTCATTCAACACAATTAATATATTTTATTATTAGAAATATGATATATCCAGTAGTTGACATCTCTTTATCATCATAATATATAGTAAAGTATCAATAGAATTGTAAAAGTAGTACTTGATTACATTGAAACTGTGCTATTTCAGTTGTCCATATTATTTTTCCTAAATATTTTAAAATTGTATCATAATAGTCTGTTTGTGGCACACAACCAATTATTTTGTGGGTTCAATTTAATATATATATAGATTTATTTTTTTTATTTTTGTATTTGCAAATTCAAATAAATGAAATGAATATTATCATTATTTATGCAGTGTGATATAAGACAAGATCACTGATATATATGTGTAAACTGTTTAAACTTTTCATTTTGGTATAGAATTTAATATTTAAAAGTTAATTTGTGATATAAAAATGATTTAAACATTTAAAATTGTATATTTTAAATAGATGTAGCTGAAGAGAAACCAAAAAAACGAGAAATGGATGAAGAATCATCAGACAGTAAAAAAATCAAAACAGATGAAAAACCCACACAAATTAGTGAATCTGAGGCAGTTATTTCTCCAAAAGAAATTTCAACCAAGAAAAATGTATGTAAATTAAAACAAATAATGTAATACTTATAAATGTGATAATATTCTTCTAGCATGCAATTTTTGACATTATTGAAGAAATTAGAACAGTTTAAACTTGCTGATATTTGTATACATTAATCCAGATACATTTTGTAAAGTTTATAAAATAAGAATTATTATATAAGACATAATATATTCTTATATCTTATTTTTCTAATGTCTGAGGTTGTTCCTCTGAGGACCAGCATTTTTTTTATTCTATCTAGACTAAAACTAAACCCTGTTAGGTTTCAGATCAATCAAATAATGTTAAGACTTGAACTTAAATTATGAACTTTTACAAAATATATAAATAATACATTTTTTTGACCATTATTGCTTAAATTGTTAGAAATATGAAAAGGAGTTTTAAAAGAAATATATTTTGCAGAATTTTATTTATAAAAAAGGTCCCTTACATATATTGTTTATGTATCTTAGTTAAAAAATTGTATGTTAAAAATCTTCAATATTTCAAAATTTAAAAAAAATAATTTTTTTAGCGTGTTTTTGAAATACAATTTATTTTTGTATTATGTATTTTTTATTATTTATTTTTAATGCTTAGACATTTTGGTGAAGATGGATTGCATTTATCATACTCACTTTTCTTATATACTTATAAAACCCATGAAGAATACATATTTTGTTTTAATAAACGGTGTCTGAAATCTATTCAAAAATAAGAAAAATGATATAAATGTAAAAATAACATTTTTTTTAAATGTTTCCAAATTTGAATTTGGATATTTGTAGTGGTGATTTTAAATGACCTTTATTGAAAATTTTAAAAAATTAGCTATTAAAATTATATTTTATAATGGCTAAATTAACTTGTAATTGTTTCCCTATCGCCCCATAAAAAAAAAACCCGTAACAAAAAAATGTATTATTTGTATCTTTATTGAATTATTATTATTGTAATATTTTATAATAATAATGGGGCAAAATACCAATAAGAACAGCAATTTCCAATTTGGAGTTATAAAACTTATTAATTTACATTAGTTTATATTAAAATCTCACTATACGATTTATTGAGGGGCTCCGATGATGTAATCTTGTTCCCTATCCACTTGAAGGTTTTTTTTTTATAATTGCGAAATATAAGATTAATTTTTTTCATATTTATCATTTTTAAATTTTTGGGAACATTGTATGATTTCAATGGTCTTTTTTTTATTAACTTAATTTCTTATTTATTTTTACACCACTATTCGCTCCCCCCACCACTTCATTATACGAGCTCAAATCCTCCCTTAAATATATTAATATTTATTATGTATAGTTGCATGAGTATATGGAACTCAATTACAGATATATGTTTATTAATCTATACATTACTAATTTATATTTATGATAATTATACATATTATTAGATTTATATATTGTAAACTTTTTTTCAAAACTTTTATAATAATATATTTGTCATTGTTTATAATTTAATCAGTAATTATGAGCAAGCGAGAGATAAGCTATAAATGTTCTCTTAAAAATTATACCATTTATAGAGTGTGTAGAGGGCTAAGCCATGGCTTTACTTTTAAAGAATTATCTCATATCTCCCCCTTTTCTTTAAATATTTCTAAATACATGTTTGACTACACAATTCATAAGATAACGTTTCGAGAATGACATAATAAATACATTTTGTTTTTATTTGTTTTAGTAATTTTTATTTAATACATTATATTTATAGTATGAAATATTTAATGAATATTTATTATTAAACTATATAGATAGTAAAGAAACATTCTGAACATAAAGGTCCAGCACCACCTCCTCCACCACCACTATCTACAGTTGTCAAATCAGTTTCAAATGAAGAGCCACATAATTTACCACTTATATTAACAATTCAAGATTCTAATCAAGATAACGAAACACAATTAATAGGCGAATCTAAAGAACTTGATGTACCAAAGTTAAATGATGACAAATATTCAGAAATTAATGATTCTATTAATAATAATTCTGAAAAAGAAAAACAACCTTTTGATGGCGATGAGAATAATTCTGTATCTATTCAATCAGTACAGTTACGTAAACATGACATGCTTAATCCTAGACCTATAACAGTAGCTGCTAGTATTAATGGTCCAATTATAAATTCTATGGAAGACTCTCAAATGAGAACTAGAAGAAGGAGTTCATCTGCATCTAACCGTAATCAACGAAGACCTTCTCCTCCATCTTTGGATAAAGTTTTACAAATGAATCAGAATATTGAAAAAAACAAAGGTAAAATGCCTACTGCTGTTATGAATGAACTAGCTGGGAGACTTCAAAACAGTCAAGACGAGTCTGATTGTAAAGATAATAGTAAAAAAAAAATTAAAATACATATTAAAATTTTGATTAGCATAATTTATTTTAATGTAATTTTTTAGACGAACAAAATGATAATTTAATCAATGGAGGAACTTTGGTTAGAGTAGGATCTTCAACTGCAATTGATTCAAAAGTTACTGTTGTTACTACAACACATCCACCTGTTCTTCAAACACACCCTCCAGGACTTCATACCCAAGTGATTATTGTCGCAGATACTAATACAAAATCACAGGTATGTTAGCATAAAACTTCATTAATTACAATTAATATTTTTATATTTTATTTTAAGAATGAAAAAAAAGATGAGGTTATTGTAATTAATTCATCACAAGTCGACGAAGAACTAGATGCCAGTCATGTGTCTGTTATAACAGTGGGAGAAGAACCTTCTGATAAAGACTTAGATTCATGGAAAAGCAAAGAAGAAATTGAGGTATCTAAACCAATATGTGTATCTGTGAATACAGCAACAGAATCAAATAAAATAAAGATGAATGGACGCGCTACTATGGGCAAGCCTAATGACCCAACAGAAGTATATATTGTCGTAAACAATTCGACAAATGTACATAAATTGGTGATTTTATTTTATAACACATTATACTTACAAAATATTAATTATATAATTTTAATTTTTAGTCAAAACATTCTTCTGATGGAATTGTAATGAATAATAAACATCATGTTTCACCAACACGGTCAACAACCCATTCACATTCAGATAGTGGATCAGCATATAGTAGTGGTGGTCAGCGTACTCCGCCTTCAGCTGCTAGTACTCGTACATTTGATAGATCAGATGCAGAAAGCGTTTCAACCACTATTAGTCATGATAGTCGTAGTAGTAATAAGGAAAATAATTTACCTCCTCGAGAATGCGAAGATGAAGTTGTATTACGTAAAAAACCAGAGTACAGCAGAGTAAGCAATTTTATTTAAGATTAAACACAGAGATTATGGTGTCTGTCTTATTGATTTTTTGTCTTAATTACTTAAGAAATTATTGACTTGGCAATTAATAAATTGTATAATTACTAGGGATATCAAAAACACTTATATAAATTGTTTTTCTCAAGATCTGTTTGTCCTTATAATTTATTGAGATTGTTACCAATATCAATTTTACATTTTCAGGTTTTAGATTAATGAAATTATTTATTGTTTATGGAATTGTAGTTAATTGTTTAAAATACTTTTAGAACTAGGAAATCATAGAGTGGGATTTCTGAACTTGTTACACAAGTTCTTTTATTATTTTAACAAAAATAAGCATCTATGAAATTTTATTTTCAAAATTAATTTTCAATTTTATATGTTATTCAATTTATTTAAAAAAATTCTGACCATAAAGTTATCCAATATTTTATATTATTTTGAATTTCCTGTGTTATTAATATATTTTAATTTTCTAAAAAATTATTAGAGCTGTCACGGGTATCAAATTTTATCGGGTACTGGTGTACCGGGTAATTTTTTAATAACGTACTGGGTATTTTTACCGGCTGGGTACTTGATATTAGCCATATATTTCCTATTAAAATAATAAAAACTAAGAAGTATTTTTGTAAAGAAACTATAATAATTATTTAAGACTTAAGTAATAACTTTAAACGCCAACAAAGAAATAGGTATTTATAATTTTATCAATTAGTGATTCAAGCTGCTCAATCATTTTTGGAACAGGTTTCCCAATCTTAAATCCCGAGAAAGGGCAAGGAGATCATATATTTGTTTAGGTTAATTTATAAGTCGAGTACCCGTAAAGATTTTTGTTTTTCTTGTCAAATACCAAGTATCAAAATACATGCCAGGTCCTGAGTATTTAACGGGCTCTAAGTATTATTATTCTTAAATTTTGTTTTCAACATATTTAAGATTTAAAAAAAAAAAAAATGATTTTTTTATGTATTAATAAAATTCCTGTAATACTCCTTTTTAAAAGGAGGTTAAAGAGTATATTGTATGTTAATATATTACAAATGTTTAAATTATGAATTAAATATTTTTTCTTATTCTTCACAATTACTTTATAGTTCTCAGATTATTATTTTTAAAAGCGAGTACAATATTTATAAGATTCTGAGTGTAATGAGGAAGCTATTGATTTTACGATATTTATTTTTTAATTTTTCTATATTCATATTTTTTACCAAAAGGAGCTGTAGAGGAACTTTATCATTGGTATGATATCGATAGGAAATCGGCTCTAGATGATACCCTATATCATGGTTGAAATATACAAGGTTATTATAGCTATAATACCCCCACTTAAGGTTTTGTCATGTATAGAAAATAAAATGACAGCCTAAGGGGACATCGCATATGATAATATATGAGAACACTCTTATGCCAAAATTGTATTTATATTTGATAACTAATTTCTGAGTTATTGTAATTTTACAAAGTTTATCTGGCTAAAGTTAAATATTTATTCGAATATTATATTATGTATAATTGTTACAATTTTATATTAATATTTTAAATTTTAATTCACTTATAGGTACTTATTCAATATAAAAACAATTAGTGTAATTTAATTTTCAAAACAACATTACTTATAGATTTTTGTTGTTTAATTCCATTTAAGATTACTGGAAAATTATAAAATTCTGGTCTTAAATTATATTTAAACTATTAAAACTATTGCTAACTTTTAAAAATATTGTGTTTTTTTTTTTTTAGGAAATAAAAAGGACTAGTCGAAACATAAGTAAGGAAGAACTGGAAATAAGAAATATGAAAAAAAAGACTAGAAAGCGAACAAGAAAGTTTGAAGTTGATGGTGTAGTTGTGACAACAACAACTAGTAAAGTCATTTATGGTGATGAAGACTCCAGTCATGGATATAATGACCAGATATTTAGAAAACAAGAGCTGAGGGAACTCAAAATGTTACAAAAGCTTGAACAGAAGCAGTTTCAAGATTTATCATTTAAGGCGACAATATCTAAAGAACAGCAAGATAAAAAGTTTGAGCAAGAAAGAATGATATTAATTAAACAATATGAAGCTGACTTAGATACAATGATGAAGCAACAACGTCAAGCTGTAGAAAAAGCTGAAACTCAGCAGGAAGCTGATTTAAGAATGACATCAAAAAAGATTCGTTTAGAACAAGTAAATTATTTTTATTTATATTAATAGTGTGAACATTTTTATGATAATTATTATTTTTAGGAACGAGAATTAAAAGAATTTAGAGAAGGTTTAAAAAATGACTTACACTTATTGAAAAAGGAAATTGATTTAAAGCCTAAAGAAAGGCGGAAAAATTTGTTTAAAGACAAAAAAGAGAAGTTAGAGACTGAACATGAGGAGAGAGAAAAATTATTCCTCGAGAAACTGAATGAAAATCATGAAAGTTCCTTGAGTAGACTGAGTGATGCTCATCAGGAGAAAATTGCACTTATGGAACGCCAATATTTACAACAGAAACAACAGGTACTCTTGGATTATTATTATTTTATACATTTATTATATTTGTCTGTAATGAATTTATTTCATATAAATTTTATTTAACTTAATTCTAATATTATTTATTTCTTATATATATATACCTAATCATTAAATTAAAGTATGAAAAGTATTAGAACGTTTAGATTTAGAATGGCTGACAAATGTCTTTAATAATAACTAGTTGAAGGAAAAATTCCAGAAGCGTGTTGGAAGAGTTTTGTGGTACTAATATTTAAGGATGAAGGATATGTGCAGGAATATGGGAATCATATAAATAAATATATTATAAAACTATGAGCTATAATATGAAGATTTGGGAAAAGTATAAGAAGTGAAACAATTGTACTTAAATATCAGTTCGAGTTTATGCCTATAAGTTTAACAATAGAGCCAATACTTTGTGTAAGATAGATTATAAAGAAGTACAGAGAAAGGAAAAGGAAATTGTGTATTTTATTTATTTATTTAAAGAAGGCTTGTGATAAGGTTCCTAGAGAAATCTTGAAATGGGCATTAATGATGAAAGGTTTACAAAATGTGTATGTGAACTTAATTGAAGACTTTTATGAATGTGCGAATACGAGAATGAAAAGTATGTGAAGAAATTGAGCTTAAGGGTCTATGGTAGTGGATTATGATTCGGCTTTGAGTCCTTACTTATTTTCCTTGGTAATGGATGAAATAACAAATTATATATAAGGTAAGGTATCATGGTGACTGCTGTTTGCAGGTAATGCTAATAAGAGAGTTCTAAAGAAGTGAATGGTAAACTTGAAGAGTATAAGGAATCTCTTAAATGTAAAATACTGACAATTAATAAGGGTAAAATAGAATATATAGAGTAATGATTTTGGTGAAATGAAACACAGGGATTGGGGAAATCAAGAAATATAATTGAGTGGTGATGTAGTGGGAGAGATTAAGAGATTAAAGTATTTAAGGTCCGTTGTACAGAGAGATGGTGGATTCGAAGATTATATGAAAAAACAGATGTATGCTAGGTTGCACGAACAACCTATAAAAACAGTTCAACAAAATATGTTATTGGTTTGAGAAACAATCTGATAAACATCTTTATTGAGTAAATTAAGTAGTTGACTGTAGTATAAACATTCAAAGAGTGAAGACATAAACTACAAAATTATGTGCGTTAACCAGCGATAATAATGGTAATAGTGTATAAAAGTGATATCGGGAGATGACGATGATACACTGAATGGACAATGGACATGATTAATATTGTCAGTCTTATTAAATAAAAAATAAATGTAATTAAAATGCTAAACCTCATGCTACATATTTTTGTTATGAAAAATATGATACACCAAACAATCGATCCAATATAGTTATAGGACTCTTTAATAAATTTGTAGAACCAAAATCGGGCCTCCAATTTAACGAACTGATTACAACATATTTATCAAGTCGATAAAAGATAAAGATTGTTTGTGTAACAGGCTAATATTTTATTGATCCGATTTCAAAGTTATCGATTCGATAACTGGTTATTGATCGTTTGTACGATCCGACATAAGTATGGATGGATGAAGTGGAGAGAAATATCAGGTTTTTTGTTACAAAATAATCCTTATTAGTAAATTTTATGATAGTGATAAGAATTGCAATGATATATGGAACAGAATGTTGGGCTGTAAATAAAAAGATAGAACAGAGAATACACTCAGATACAGCAGAGATAAGAATAATAAGATGGATGAGTGGAGTGAATAGAGAGAACAAAATAAAGAATGAGTAGATAGGAGTAGCTTGCACAAAATGAGGAAGAATAGATTCGGACATGTATTAAAGAGGAAAGAGACTGGAGTTGATGGAAAGAAGGAAAAAGTAAGATCAAAAAACAGATATGAGTAAGGTGAGGGTAAATGAAGAAATGGTGATTGTTCTTAGAAAATTATGAGTAAGAACGAAACTGTTCTAATAATTTAGTTATTCATTGTTTAATACCAGGTTGGTTTCTTAGAAAATAATATTAAACAAGATACACTTTATATGAGTATACAAATGTTGGATGGGAATGTACAGCAATGAGGAATGTATGGTTGTACAGTTTTATTCGTGTAGTTTTCAGTTTACATCATAGCTGAATCAGGAAATTCATAACAATTTTTGCAAAATCTGGTTATCTGGCATTAAAATATAAACTCTATATTTATATATATTTAATTAATATTTAAAAATATTTGTGGTGAGCCACCCTTTACACCTAGGGGTATGAAAAATAGTTTACATCACTCTCTGAGACCTACTTAATATACACACAAAATTTCATGAAAATCGGTCCAGCCGTTTCAGAGGAGTTTGACAACATACATTTTCCGTATTGTGACATGAGATTTTTATATATTACATATATTATAATATAGGAATGGATTTCCAAAAATTAAATAAAAATGACATTATATTATTATAGAATTGGTAGCACATTACATTATATTGTCTATATTATTATAGATATTCAGATGTCATATATATTTATTGTTTATTTTTATTATTATTATTGTATGTTTATTATAGCATACATATGGGCCTACGCAATGGGGTAACAGAGTAGACTTGCTCTCCCTTAGATTTGTATTATAATATAATTGGTAATAAACATTAGTTTACAAAATGAGGGGGAATAGATCGAAGAAGCTCGGGCATGTATAAGGATGGAAGAAACTGAGGAAGTAAGATTAGTAAAGGAAATGTTTAAATATGTATATAAGGGGGTGAGGAAGGCCGAAAAAGAGATGGAGGATGTGATGATGAGTGATTTAAGGAAAGTGAAAAAGATGCAAGAGGTAAAGTGCACCTAACCTGATATAATAACATTAGTCGTGAGTGTGGCTATTAAAGACCTACACAGGCTCAGCCCTTTTGAGTTTTTGATCGAATCTGGCTTTATTATAAACAAATATTATCTGAAAAAGTATTTTTTTATTTTATTTAAGTAAGAAGTATATAATAATAAATGTTAATTATAGTAGTAGGTATGTAATATTATTATATGCAATGCATGTGTTGTAGTCTGTAGAAATATTAAATGATTGTAAAAGTTACTACTAATGACTTACTGAATACATCGGGTTTCCCATAATTTTTCTCAATATTATTGTTAAGCCAAATTAATAATCAACGGTCAACAAGATATTTATTTTTCTGTTGTGTTTGAATGTAAATCATCTATTTTGTTATCACTATATCCGTTACCTATTCTTTTAGCTATTTAAATGAAACAGTTTTGGTCCAATTTGGAAATCTTTTAGTTTTTTTGTTTAGACCTGGCCACGCTTAATGATAACTATTTAGGATAGATCAAACTGAGCCTTTATTATGAATATTCAGGCTGTCTTAAAATGAAAAGTGTTCATTTTAAGCCGAAAAAACTCTGTCTTAGTGGCTATAGAGAGAGAGATTGAGTATTGCTGTAGCCAGAACTGTTGTCGAATCATTCTATATCTCATAAAATGCAAGATAGTTTTGACATATAGTTCACATTAAATGCAGGTATAAAAGCTGTTACACAATGTTTAAAGCTACATAGTATCAAATCTTATAACATTACTTTACTCTTTGATAAAACTTTTTAAGTGGTAATAGTGAAATTAAAAATATTTTCCTAGCCATTTTAGAAACCTAATAAATAAATAATTAATATTTTAATGTTAATTAAATAAATAAATTTATAACCTAACATAATAGTTACAAAACAGATATAACTTGGTTAATAATATATCGTTTTTAAAAATCTCAGTATAAACTACCATACAAAATAAATTATCTCAGCAAATATAAAACATTAAATGAAATATACGCTTGAACTTTTAATATTTTTTTTTAGCTAATGCGAGCTAGAGAAGCAGCTCTTTGGGAAATGGAAGAACGGCAAATTCATGAAAAACAACAATTAGCCAAAAAACAACTTAAAGATGGCTTTTTCTTGCAGAGGCATCAAGTATACCTTACAATTTAATTATATTAAATTTACATAATTTTAAATTTAATTTTGCTTATAGATGTTAATAAGACATGACAAAGAATTAGAACAGATGAAACGCATGAATATACGTAAAGATGAAGAATTACAAAAACGTCAAGGAGTTGAAAAACGATCATTACCTAAACGTATTCGCTCTGAAATGAAAGCACGTGAGATGATGTTCCGTGAATCTGTTCGAATAAGTATGGCAACTAATCCAAATCCAGATCCAGAATATGAACGCAATCGGCTTAAGAAATTTCAAGAAAATGAAAAGAAAAGGTACCGTGCTGAAACACTTGCATTCGAAATGAAACATCAGCGACAACTTGAAGAGCTAAGAATTGCGAATGATACCACAATTAGGGAGCTTGAACAGCTTCAGAATGAAAAACGTACTACTTTAATCAATTTTTTTATTGTTCACTTAAATTGTTTTATTCTTTATCAGTGTTATTTAGTCATTTATTCTACATTTTCAACTAATGTTGAGCAACTGATATCGTTTATTGTATTCATAGTTGTAAAATATTGTCACAAACTATAGTTTAAAATAACTTCATTTTTTTTAACACAAACATGGAATTTCCTGTTAGCCTTTGCTTCCAAGTTTCAAAATGTAAAAAGTAGTTATCGAATACAGTATAAACATACACAATAATGGTTAAATGCCATTTACACTGAATAAGCTTTTTCTTTGATGAGAGTACCACGTGTCTGAATTGTTTAACTTTCCAAACATAAATATAGTACATATGGCTGTTTGTTCACATTCGGCTGATTGTATTTGTATTTTGTATTCAGTGAACCAAATTTAAAATTTGTATGTATAAATGCACCTTGATTTTTATAGTACAATTTCAGTTATTTCAATTACATTTTTTAAGTCTTGATAAAAAAAATCATAATATAGTATAGAAAAATTTTATTCAGCTTTCTAAGAAAATAAGAATAATTATATTTATTAATTTTATAACTAACTAATTATATTATATTAATGATTTAATTGTACCCACAAATTTGATTTATGGATCATGTCTTGTTTAACAAAGTATGGTTCCACAATTTGTAAAAACAGCTATGAATACAACTAGTTTATCGGTTTACTTAAAAATTAAACGTGTTTTGTTGAACATAATTTAATAAACAAGACTTATTAAATAAATAACTTGAATATAATTTTTTTTTTTTAGGTAAAATGCTAATGGAGCACGAAACAACTAAGTTAAAAGAGCAAGAAGAATTATATGCTCGTGAGTTGAGGGAATGGAAAGCTCATCTCAAACCTAGGAAACAGGTAATTTCATAAATGTATTAATATGTATATTTATTATGTTTTAATCGTTTGTAGTTTAAATATATTTATTTCTTATGATGATGGGTTGAATCTTGAGTTTAACTTTTCTCAGTAGTAATTTTTATCAAATGGCTTATCTATATATTAGGCATTTTGCTAGATCATTTTATAGTTTTAACTTTAACACTTGTAAATAATATTTAATATTTATTCATTTTTAACCCATTGTAGAAAAGGGGTATTGTAAAATCTACATTTAAACATCCACCAATAGTTTATATTTTTTATCAGAATCTTGAGATGGAGTTGGCGAGGCAAGCCAAAGGAAATTCATGGAACTGTCGCTACTCATTGCCTCCGTCTCCCGGCAACACATTGCTCAGACGAGAATATTCATTTTCATCACTTTCCTCTTCTCCACGATTGTCCAGTTCTTTTCGTTCTCCTGGTTCTGGATTTCTCCCTAGACGATGTGCCAATCAATTTCCTAATTATACAAACCAATCCACAATATAACATTTTTATATACAGAATGAGTTTTAACTAAAAGGGTGGCATTTGAACAAAAACTATAATACTTTTCCAAATGGTTATATATTACCATTTGGTTATTGGATAGTGTATTTTGGTTCCTAACCTGATTTTTGTTATTTCATGTATTAAGTATATATTTTTCACTAAAAATATATTTATTTTAACAAATACTATTCTTCTATATCAATTAAAATTTTTTTAATATTTCATATTAGGTACAATTAATGTTTACATGTTTTATTTATTTATGTTACTATTATATGACATCTATAGGTATTTCATACATATTAAAATACATGTATATACATTATGTTTTAATATAACCTTTTAATTATTAATGTCATTGCTGTAAATATAAAATTTTTATTTTGTAAAAATATATTATTATTAATGTACTTAATATTATACAAGTTATCTATGATTCGCCAATTGTTTTACTCTTCTTACATAAAAATCCAACTTTAGCAAATTAAAATAAAAACATTAATTAAATAAGGTACATATTTCATTTTTGGGGTCATTTATTTTTCTGTGGTATTTTTTTATTATTAACTTATATATTATATATACTTATATATAACGAGATATATGTATTTATGACACATTAGGCACTAATATGTATTAATGATTTTTACTTATATATTTTGTTTGGTACTTTCAAAATATTTATTATATATATATTTATAATGTTACTATTTTACAAATGGTATACCGTACAGCTATTAATACCCATATATACTATAATATGAAAAGTAGATGATCTAAGCATGAAGAGAACAAAATTGCTTAAAAATAAATACATTTATTGTACATTAGAAACACATTGCATTTTTTTTTTATTTTCTTGCACTTAGACTATATGCTTATTTTAATAGTTTAAGTAGTAATTTTAAAGCTTTCTTTAGTATGAATTTTTAATTATTTATTTATTTATTTTTTTTTTTTTTTGTAAACAATAATACCTGCTGAACTACATATTAAAATGTGATATTTTTATCCAACCAACTACACAAATTATAATAACCCATGTCACTCACATATAACACTCGATACAATGAAAACACGCTTAATTTTTTTTCGCATCCTTTTATCCATGCTTATTCCTAAGTGCTACTACAGTAGATATCTTATGTAAGTAACACTGTATATTAATTACCTATTTTCAAATGAATAATGCATAATATTTTAATATTTATTAACTATACATTTTGTTTTATTTTCCATGTATATTTTCCTTGCATTTCATAAGTATGGCATGATGTAAAGAGATAATTTTAAATCTGCTAAGTTTAATATTGTTAAGAGAAAGTCTGCACCCACATTTGTTGTCTCTGTCTATCTAATAGGCAATATAGCAAAATTACACTGCACAAAACAATAAATATGGTGTCTACATTAAAATTAGAGTTAAAACACCTATTTCTAATTTTAAAAAGGAGATTATTTTCTTGAAAATGACTTCCTTTTTATAAAATATTGTTTATCAAAGAAGTTACAGCATAAAAAAAAAAAAAAAAACTTAAAATGCTGTAACTTCTTTGATACACAATATTTTACAAAAAGGATGTATTTTTCTAAAATATATTCTCCTTTTTTGAATTTGGTAATAGGTGTTTTAACTCTAATTTTAACTTAGACATTACATTTATTGTTTTATGCAGTGTAATTTTGCTATATTTCCCATTAGATAGGTGGAGACAGCAAATGCGGGTGCAACATCCTCTTAAGATGATGCAATACTCATAATAACTGTCTATATTGATTAAAATATAGGAAATTTATGTTTTGCATTATGATTACAGCATTGTAATAAATTATATTAAAATATAATTATTTTCCCAAAAATGTATTATATTTTAATCATAATAATTAAATTAATAAATTTGACCAGATTTAGATCTATAAATTCAATAAAATTAATTTATTTCTTAATATTAAAAATTATAAAACTAAATGCTGAACATAAAATTATCATATCGTCGGATGGACAAGGATAGAAATATTACGGGTGTTGTGTCATCTTGAATATCAAGTTATAAATAATTTAAAATGATTAATGTTTTTGTACCTTCTTCCACCTAAATATAATGTGTGAAGTAGGCATGAATATGAAGTACATATTTTTATTATACTGAAAATAATGTTACAGAAACTAGAAGAGCAATTTGCAATACAGTTAGAAGAACAAGAAGCAATATTTGGGCCGGCAACTAGTATGTTAGCAATTAATACTAGTCCACCTTCTCATCACCATTCATATCACCACAGAAGCTCTACTAGGAGCAGTCTATCTTCTATGTCAGCAGATTGATCATGTACATATTATACTAAATAATTAATTATATATATTTATTTTTGTTGATTTTTTTTAGCCATATGTGCCAACATTGCCCTCATCCCCTGTTGCTATTCAATGTATATTTCATTATTCTAAAAAATATTAAGTTTTGTATACGTGAAAAAGTTAATTAATATATATTTATATATATATATACATATATATTTTATAGATACTTTTTAAGTTTATAAGATACAAAATGTTTTTAATGCA
The DNA here is from genome assembly GCA_025469235.1 of Pemphigus obesinymphae. Lineage (NCBI taxonomy): Eukaryota > Metazoa > Arthropoda > Insecta > Hemiptera > Aphididae > Pemphigus > Pemphigus obesinymphae. The sequence continues at coordinate 79,577 of JAIPRL010000621.1, forward strand.
TGCAATATCAATTGCAAATTAAACAATATTTAAGTCTGTTATAAAATGTAAAACATTACATTTTTTTATTTTATTTTAAATAAAAAAAAAACTATCAAAAATATAGAACACATCCTATTTATATATTCAGACAAACCACAAATAATATTTAATAAGTAAAGAATACAATTTTTTTATATGTACAAAATGACAAATTACATTTGAGAATGATTTTGTTATTTTTGTTAAATCATTCCAATACAAAATAAATAATTTAAACAAGTTTTTTAGCCTCAAAGAAACTTTTTAAATGTCGCAATTGCCAGAAACCCATAACTAGCAATATGAATAACTGTGAAAGTGACCACCAGAAGACTCGTTGATGAGTGCTTTCACTTGTTTGACGGAATCTCTCTTCGCGGAACTGTAAACATACAAATTATTGATAATACAAATGTACAAAAAAGATTTGGTTTTGAAGATATGGTGATTTGAAATGGCAGATTTATTGTTATTATATTAAGAACAAAAACTGGCCGCTGGCAAATGTGTTGACAACTATTTTTTTTTTTTTGATAAGTAAGAGTTCTCAAACTAAGACATGTTAAGGTACGAGTTGTGTGGTCTGTGTACGTTTGGCCGGCTACCTTTTTGAATATATCTATTATTTCCTCTAGGTTCGTTCTGGGTACAAGTGGAACCTTTTGATTATTGTAGTTTTATTTTATAGTGATTATGGAACGCAACTATTTTACGTTACCCTAATAAAATTAAACCACTAGGAACGTTCGCATCAGCGGCCACTTTTCATTCTCCTGACTATAGTGAGGAACTTTCTTTTTTCATATAGGCCTTAAAATAACTTTGTGTAAGATAATACTAATAGAATTTAGCATCTGAACCAACCAATTTACATATCACATTTGCTGCGGATGACACCAATTGGTGTTATTTCTACATTTTTTTCAATTGGTTTTAATTCAGGCAGCATTAATATTTTTTAAACAAGGCTCAATAAAAAGAGTAGAACAACTATTAATATTAACAAAATTAGCAAAAACAAATTTTTTTAAATAAAGAACAGATGTATAAAAAAGAAAATGATGAAACATTGGGAGAATCAAGGAATGTTATGGACAAACTAATATAATATAAACCAACAAAACGCGCAACATCCATTGATAAAATTAATTTAAAATTTCCTATTTCTAAAAACTTTATGGAAATGAGAAATCATGTCTCAAAAAAGTATTTTATTTCCTTTTAATTGCATTATTGTGTATAAAATCACTGGATATTTTTTTATATTAAAGTTAAAGATTTGTATTGCAGTTTTTAATTTTTAAACCTTAACTCCTGAGGCTGGAGTATATAAGAGTTAAGCTAATTGAAAGATTGTCTCACAATATATAAATTATTAGAAGACTATTTCCATCTTTTTCTACGAATTTGGAAGTTTAGTTTATGACGAAAAAAAACAAAAAAGAACAATTTAAAGTTATACTTGTCAGGTTACAGGTCTAACTGTTCAGGTAGGTTAACACCCTCCCCCCTCCTCATTTCAATAGATACCTAATAATTACATATCAATATATTTTGAATTTCATAATACTATTTTGTATAATTAAGTAGAATTAGAAATAAGAATTTAAAGTTTTGTTACAGAATAATAAAATATAATTATTAATTAATACTTAATTAAGTTCAGAAAAGACATGGGGAGGGATATGACACAACCTTCATTCACCTAAGTAAGCACACCCCTGAATACAAAAACAAAAAATAAAAACTGTTTTCATATTTACTCTTTGATAACTTTGCTCTTTAATAATCTGTTCAACTTGTTCAACTAATTGTCTAATTCGGAGTTGCAGGTCTGACAATTTTTCTTTTTGGGCTACTTGTGCATAATCAATGGCCTGGTCTCCAACTTGAATATCCAAATGTACTCTCTATATTCAATAAGTATAGTTGATTAATAGTAAACAAATAGTATTTTAAGTACAAATAATTTACTAATTGTGTGCCTCCAATCCACGCAGTTGTATTGGAATATAAACATATAATATGTTCACCAGGTATATGTGATGTAAATGAAATTTTTCCTTCATAAGTATAAACCTAAATAAGATAAAAAAAAAGAATAATATAATATAATATTACAATATTAAAAGATTTATACAGTAATATAATTAGTCATTACTATAATTCGGATTTTATAGGCTTTTGCTTGTTTTTTGTATTAGTCCAATATGAAGCTACACATCAGTTATAAATTTTGTTTCGTGTTTTAATGTTTTTTGTGTCTTACTTTTAAATTGCTTTTTACCATTTTTTTGTTATTAGTATTTTGTTTTATACAATGTATTAGGTAGGTAGGTATATGTTAACATATTTGAAAGGTTAATATTTATTTTTATCTCATACTATCTGCAGAAATAGATCTTATTATTTATATCTCATAACGTTTAATTTATCAATATGATCTGAATAAGAAATCAAATATTATAAAGTTGTAGTACCTAGGTACACTTTCTAAAAATATTCAGTTGTTTTGAGTCGATTGTACCGTTGTATCATGTAATTTTTGTCGAATTTTTATTGTGTATTTTATTTATTGAAAAATGCCAAAAGTTAAAGGTTCTTATTCTGCATGGTTATGTGATTTAATTACGTAATTAATTTTGGGAAGATATTTTTAATTTCGATAATTTAGTGTTGTTCTGCAAAATAGTAAGTGTTGTTCGCAGACAAAAAATACAATGTTCAACAATATAAAAGTAGAGAAAAAAAGCTTCAACATCCGAACTCTAGTCATTACTAATTACTAATATTATTATAGGCATACATACACGGGACAAAATTATTTTCATATCTGGATCTTTGACTTCAACGTTCATTCCAATACCTGGGGTGGGTGGTGTAAAACCTCCAGTCCTGACATCGAAAAGTTCAACTTTGTAGTGTGCTGAAAACAAATTTAAATTAATAAACACATAGAATGTATTATGTGTGTTTATCGCAAGCCACTAACAGACTACAGTAGTTTCATCAGGAATTTCTTCTATAAAACATTTGCGTTCTGTTTCACCAATATGGAAATATAAACATTGAACTGAACTCAAAAAATATGCACTAAAAAATAATACCGAATAGAATTTCATTTTTCCAATATATTTAGAATTTTTACATTAAACTAAAACACAAAATTACAACTTTAATCCAAACTATTAATTTTTTTATACTTTTTAAAACAATATTTTAAGCGGTGTGTAAGTGATGAACTTAGAAACAAATTTGGTTACAGAGCAATCAATACACGTCATTAAACTTTTTTCGTCCATAACATCTTATTATATATAATGATATAAATTATAATAAGATGATGTATGTATATGATATGTACGTTTTGATAAGAATAACATTGAAAAATAAGCAATTTTTTAATAATTTAAATTACAATAAGACATAATATTTTTATGCAACAAGTATAATGATTAATATTGAAAATAGTCCAAATATTTATAACATGAAATGAATGTATTGACATTATAAATTACATTTTTTTACACATCATATAATGGACCTTATTGTTTTACTCTCAATATTTTCTGCATTAATTATTATTGGCTTATTTGGTTTTGTATTTCGATATAAATTTTTTACAAGTGTGTTCATAATATTATAATATTTGATTTATATTATGTTTTAATTAAATATTTAAAACAACTATTTTCATCTTTTCAAAAGTAAAAAGTGTAAAAACTATTATTGTTCTAGGTGAACCAGTAAATGTAGAAGATGACCCTGTAGTGAGACAGAGACCAGGAGTTCGTGTACAAAATCGTAATGCATTACGTCGAAATAATCGTAATGTTATAGGTAAGTCAGTTACACATTTTTTTTTTTTTTTTATAAACATTTTTCAGTTTAAATATAAAAAAAAAATTAATTTTAGGCATATGTGAGAACTGAATCTTAATTATGTACCTATATTAAAAAAAGTACTTGAATTCTTCATTCAAATAATTATTGTTTGACAGTAAATTGATATTTCATCAAACATTCAATACATAACTAATTCAAATGTTCAACTGAATAACAAAAATATAAGTACCTATTGAACTTTTGAAAATTTCTTATTTAAAATTGATTGAAGAACCCACTGCTGTCATTACTTAGTACTTATATACACCTCGGTATCTGATTTCTACTCTATTGATCCAATATGAATATGTATAAAATACAATAATTGACAGTTATCTTATCAGTGATAATTTGAAAATTGTTTCCAAAATCTGTTTTTTTTTTTTATAATATAAAATTGGTTCTTAATCAATAATGTGTGAAATTTGTTTTATACTTAATAATTTATTTGCTTTTTATTGTATCAATTGTTTAAACCATGACCAAACTTGAAATGCATTTGAGAAATCAAAATAATAAATTATTATTTTTGGCAATAAACACATTTCTTCAAAATACTTATGAAAATTAATTGGCAGATAAAATATTAATATAAGAGAAGATACAGACTATTGTATAAATATAACTATTTTAAAATTATAATTTAGAACCTAGAAATGAGAATGCTGATAACGATGATGCCACATTTGAACCTACAAATGTTACTACTGCTATTGACCCAAAATTAGGAGCTAAAAAACGAGCAAAATTGGAAGCTAAGGCAGAAAAAAAAGTTAAACGAGAAGTAAGATTAAGTATTAATTTTTACCTATTATAATTTTTATATTTAATATAAAAAATATTTTTCTTACAGGCAGATTTACAAGAACGTGAAGATCGTAAAAAAAAACATGATGCAGAGGAGGCAGAAAGAAAAGCTCGAGAAGACCATGAAAAGCGACAAGAACAAGAGCGATTAGCTTTAGAAAAGAAAGCTGCAGAAGAAAAGGCAAAACAAGAGCTTGAAGAGTATTTAAAACTGAAAGAGACTTTTGGCATAGAAGAAGAGGGTTATGAAGAGACCTTAGAGGATGAAGGTTCAACATTAACTCAATTCATTGAATATATTAAAGTTTGTAAACTATTTATTAATCTTATTAATATGATTTAAATATTTTTTAAGATGATACAATATTGCGACTGGTTAGACTGAACATATAAGATAAGGTGACCGTGTTTAATTTTATGTTGTCTCTATAGCTTGTATGTTATGCAAAAAATTACCGTTTCTAATTCCATCAGACTAATATAATATTTACTTTAGTATTAATTGTTAAGACATTTTTGAGTTGTTTAAAATTTACTTGAGCAAGACCTCTTTTAGTATCATAAATACAACAACTAATTAGAAGCATATGGAATAATGAGTGTGTCTAAAAAGATTGGAACTTGATGATCATCTGCCCAATATTTAAAGAAAATAAATCCAGCAAATATTGAAAATTATCGAGGTATCACCATTTGAATACTTGCTATAAAATACTGTCTTAAGCAATCTTGAAGAGATCAAAAATTAACGCCACTGATATTATTGGGAAATATCAATGCGGCTTCATGACAGGGAAATCGTCAACAAAACAAATCTTCACTATACGTCAAAATATAAAGAAATATTATTAACATGATAAAAGCTTACACTTGATCTTTGTAGATTTTAAGTGGGCTTACGTTAATGTGAATAAAAACAGCTGGGGACAGTTTTAAGAAACTTTGGAATACTCTAAATGTCAGTAAGAATTATTAAGATTTGTAACTCAAATACCTATTGCAAAGTTTGCTTCCGAAGAGAACTAACCATAGTAAGTACTACAGAGTCTAATCAATTCTAGTAAAAAGATGGGCCTTAGCATAAATGAAGGCAAAACTAAATATCTAGTAATGTCTAAAAGTGTCATAAACAAAACAAATCTTAAAGTTGGACCATATTACTTTGAGAAAGTGGACAATTTTAAATATTTGCGTGTTAATATAAAGATATGAATAATATGTATAACAAGATAGAAATAAGGATAAGTGTAGCGAACCAAGCATATTTCAAAGTACAACAAAATATGCTATGCTTTAAGATGATATCAAAAACTACGAAATAAAAACTCTACACTTGTTATTTGCGCTTAGTAGCAATGTATGCATCTGAAACCTGGTCACCACACAAGGAGTTGAAGACAAGCTACTAACATTTGAATGAAAAGTTTTGTGGGAAATACATGGACCAACATGAAATCTAAATGGAAAGTATGAAAGAAGGAAAAACACATATTTAGAAAAACTGTACAAAAAAACCAAACATTAGAAGAGTCTTAAAACAAGGCTGAAATATTTGACAAGCTGACGGAGGCCTTATTCGTAATGTACTGGTTGAGAACCCAAACAAAGTGTTTTAGAGGGCGACCCCATCAACGGTAGATAGATAAAATGATCAAGAATGCAAAAAAAAGAGTGGATGATAAGATAATGATATAAATGGCAAAGAATTGGGACAGATGGAAAGACTTGGTAGAAGTGTGTAAAAGGCCTGTCGAGTACAAAAAAAAAAAATTGTTATTGATTTCTTTTGTGCATATAAATAAATCCATTCCCTAATTATAATATTATTATAATTTACTATATAGATACCAGTTATGAGGCACATTAAAAAGAAGAAAAAAAATTTTTTGAACCATTAAATATAATCTAATACTGTAACTTCAAACTAATAAATTTGAAAAATAAAACTTTAATTAGTAGGTACCTATTACTTTCATATTCCAAGTGGAACAAAGGATTTTTTGGTTTAACTACCTAGTGTTTATTATTTTTCATTTTTGATTGACAATTTAATCAATTGCATTACTCTATGATTTGTATCCAAAATGTTTTTTCTTAATAATACTTAAAGGTTAAATGGTTATTTCCTTATATTTCCAATAATAATGGTTCTAGAAATTCAAAATTTTCACAAAATTTGTTTGATGCTAATATATATATATATATATATATATATATATTTTTTTTTCAATTTTAGTTATATTTTTTACAGTATTAATTACATTAGTATATTAGTAATTTGTCTGATTTATATTATAAATAATTTTGTTTTAACCTATAAAAAATGTTAAATTGTTAAACGAAAAATATTCCTTTATTAAGGTACGGTTTCCAAAGCGCGACAGGTCATTGAAGACTGACTGGTTTCCAAGGTGCACATTCTAATATCATCATGTAGTGGACATACGTTTTTTTTTTTTTTTTTTGTGTGTGTTTCGAGTACGAGTTTAACTAATAATAGTGAGTTATTTTACTCCTACTTGATATAATAAATTATTGAAAACTGAACGAAAAAAAGTTTTAAGCATTTATTTACGATATGAAACAAAATTATTTATGATATTTCAATAAGTTATTCTTTTTTGGCCATAAAATCCAACTTCGTTATAATGGTTGCAAGCGACCAGTCTCATTACAGTGCTCTCGGGTCGGTGTGATCACCGGTCGTGACGGCAAATTTTGGTCACTTCGTAGTGGTTGTGCATAGGAAATCAGTCTATATGAATTACATGTAAGCAGTGGGACGGCAACCGGTCACGTCTTGGAACCGTACCTTTAGGAACGAGGAAAAAGGATTTAATTCCTTTTTTTAAAAAAAAACATGAAGGTGAACTAGTTCCTTAATTAAAGAAACTTTCTAAGCACTAATTCGACTACATATAACATGTCAATCAAACCAGTACAATGCAGTCAATTTTAACCTGCTGTGCTAAAATTTAGTATATGTAAGTAAATATACCCACAGAAACTTTCCTAAATCCCAAAAATCTAAAAGCCAAAAATAAATTTTTGTGTTATTTTCCCCTTCTAATCAATAGGTCATCTGTTGGCTTTTAACCGTTTACTCAAAACTATTAATCGGCCGTTAATTGTGTGATGGTGGATAGGCCAATTGTTAATCTAGTTTACAGTACATTTCACATTTATACATATTTTCATCTTAAAATCATCAAGTTTTCATTAGGAAATCTCGTATTTCAATTACGCATCCTGGTGTCCCAACAAAATGTTATAAATACCAGTTCAATATGTTATTATTTTTTTGAATTTAAATTTATAGCATACATTTCATTATATTCAAAATTAGATAAAGATAATGGCATATTTTGAAACAAATATTCAAACATGAATATGAGAATATATCTAATTGTAAATTTAAAAATGTTAAAAACATTACTTATATTTTTTTTATAATTAATAATTTTAGTTTCTGAAAAAAGGGAAAAGTAAATTGGTTTTAGGAAACAAATAGAGGATTTGGGTATCAAATATTATCTAGATGGTTTTACTTTTTCTGTGAGTAGAATTTCAAAAATCTTTTCCTAAGTGATTTTACACTGTTAAAGAAATGCACTATTGAAATGCCAGCTATATTGATTGTCATAGGTCCCAGTTTTTCTAAAACTGTACCGATTTTGATTATATGTCCCTGTATCCCAATAATATTTCAGAACAGCCAATTGTCTATGAATCAATTTTTAATATTAACAAGAAAAATATATATTTTTTTAATGATATTGTAATATAGATCAATTTTTAAACAGCAGTTAAACTAACATAACATAGGAATGGGCCTAATCTGTATAGGTTACTACAAATTATAATGTATAATACTAAATAATATTATCGGAAATAATTTGTTCGAACCATTTAAAATATGTATACATAATTATGAACGTATAAAACATCACTCGAAGAGCATTTGTTATTTGCATTTAAACATTTTAAAGAAACCCATATAGAATCAAAATAGACTGTTGTCAAATTTTCTTTTGATTTGTCTGATTAATAGGTATAGCAGTAGAATGTATGATAAACCACAAATGAGATTATCATCCACAAATAAGTGAAATTTGTTTTTATGTATATAAATAATGTTTTGTTTGTTTCAGGAAAATAAAGTTACTGTTCTTGACGAGCTTGCTCTTAAGTTTAAATTAAAAACTCAAGTTATAATTGATAGAATTCAAAGTTTATTGGAGGATGGTTCATTAACTGGTTAGTTTATTAACATATTATTTTTAAGATTTAATTAAATTAATAATTATTTTGTATATAGGTGTAATTGATGACAGAGGTAAATTTATATATGTATCACAATCTGAACTCAATGCAGTTGCCTCTTTTATTAAAAAACGAGGACGAGTTTCATTAACAGAATTGGCAGAACATAGTAATAATTTGATTGTTCTTGATAAACTAATTTCAGCATCATAAACATTTTTGGATTTGTTAATAATTAATCATTTTTTGAATTTTTTGACCTTTGTTCATATTGGATTTATGTATTAAAAATAAATTTTGGTTATATTTTTGTGATATTAAAAAAACTAAAATGTACTGTAATATTTTTTATTTAATTGAAACAATATTTTGTTAAGCATCCCAGTTTTTCAAGTAGTACTGCCATCATCCATTTCTGAATCATCATCACTTGTAACATCAGGATCATTAATTTGTTGTTCACACTTAATACAACGACAAGTAAAAACATAATTTTCTCTAAATAAAAAAATTAAAGAATCAGTTTTAAGTTATAATGTGTCACATTTAAAATAATATTAAAGTATAGTACATACTGTAGATATTTTTGTCTAGTATGTCTGCTATGATCTAATTCACAAGGAGCAATATAGCTAGTATTTATTTCATCGCCGGGTTCAATTGTTCTAATAGCAACTAACCTCAAGACGTGGTTACCATTAAATATACTGGCTGCATTTGGAAAGCAGCTATGATTAATAGAACTATGTTCTTGAAACAATGCTGAGCCTTCGTTATCCAAAAAATCCAATCCCACAACTATTTTAAACAAAAATATACATTAATTGTGCCCCTAATTTTTAAATAAACATTTATATACATAGATTATTGTTGATATTATTTTTTTTTAAGTGGTTCTATGATCACAAAATATTTATTAATTAAAAAGTAATAAAAAAATACCTTCTTCCATCACATCATATGCATTATCCACAAATTGTTCAAATAATTCCATTTGATCAGAAGGGAGATTTTTTATACAATTATTTGACCATTGTTGAAAAACACTTGTACCAACACCTTGTCCATTTGTCCCAATTAAAGCCAATAATGATTTAAAGCCACTTGGCGTAAGCCACTAAAAATATTTTATTTTTAAACAAACTGAATATTAATTAACTATAATTTTATCATCACTTGACTAGATTCTCTAATAGTCATGGACTTGAGAATGCCAAAACGAAGTTGTTCAATTTGCTCAGCAAACTTTTCTCCAAGCATTTTGTGTACTAGTTTCTCATTTTCATTTTCAGTCCGATGACAAAACTAAATGTTTAATAAAAATATATTTAATAACTTAATAGTTATAAGAACCAAAAAACATAAAATTAATATTAATTTACATTAGAAACTGTTTTATTAGCATGTTGTGGTGATGGTGATAATTCAATTGTTGCTAACAAACGACACAATAGCATGATGTTATGGCTTTCAGGAGGATAATGCATAGTCCTAAATTAAATTATATAAAAACAATAAATTATTATTATATATAATAAGTATAGATAAATGTATATCAGCAAATCTTTATTAACCATATTAACACATATTTCACATGTGACAAACAGGACATAATAATTTTTATTATTAAACAATATCAAATTGTATATAGACATAAAAAAATCTTAAAATCAATACTTGCTTCACTCAGAATCTAAAATTAAACTAGATTGAATTAGTCTTATGAACTATTTTATATTTTAAGCTAATTTTTTAATTTTTTTTTTAAAATATTTTGAAGATAAATCTTTTAGAAATATTTTAAGCTCACAACGAATCCATCCAGTGTCTAAAATATTGACAAACTTATACTTATTTGAAAAAATCTAATCTGACCACACGACATTTGCTCCAGCCACGCACACCTCACAACCGCATGTGGCTACCGGACATTCAAGAATTTAAACATGTTTTTCTCGAATTGTCAGATTCCCTTAATTTTTTTATGCATATTTTTAATTGAGCTACGTAAGTTTTTGTATGGACAAAAGGGAATAAATAAAAAACACTATTTTTGGAAACTAATTTAAACTAAAGTGTTTGTACACTAGATCATGAAGAATTCTTTTATTCAATGTGTTTTGTGAAAAAATGAATCTAAATCGCTGCAAGTTACTAATAATAAAATATTAACAATGAAAAAAAATTTGTGGAAATTGATTTATTTTCTTTTATCCATACACTGCCCATATGTATTAATATACAATTAATTAACTTTTACCTCCATAATTCGTCTAAATGATGTAATGGGTCATTGCTATCAGGCCTGCAAAGAAGCTGGTGATATCGATTATATGCAGTTTCTAAACAAACATGACTGCAATACCAAACCTGTTATGAGAACATTTTAATATTATAAGCAGTTTAAAATTATGTTGTCTTAGTATATTAGCGGCCTACACACAAGCAGTTTTGGACCGCCGCAGTCCAGATCTTCGTTACCCATAAACGTACATTCTTGGCCTCTTAGTTTTGAGATTACAAAACTATGAAAGACTAAGACCGCTCGTTAGTGGTGTAAGAACTGTCATTTTTGAACAGTCCCGATGCGGCACATGGACTTTTAGAACAGACTAAAATCTTGAGAGGATTTATAACATTTTTCGTTGTAATATTACAAAATATACATGCTAGATTTTTCAAAAAAAATTTTTCCGTTATTGTTTATTTTATTTTACTTTTTTTATTTAATTTTATTATATTAAGAAAGTTTTTGCACAACATATGCTAACATATTCAAATATCATAATTATTATTAATTATGTTATGTAGGTATAATATAATATGAATCTTTAGTTTTTGCCTTACTATAATAATTAATCTCATATATAATATTTAGAACAAAATAATGAATTTTTATTTTCCTATCAATAATATATACAATAATTAACACCTATTATATAATATTATATATTAAGTACCTATATAATAATAATTAATCATAGATAGGTGCTAATTTTCTTTAACATTAAGTTTATAAATTTACAGCGGACGAGGATTTGTTTGTAATGTAAACTAGATAAACTAACATCGATAGATAAGTATACTAAAAATGAACTAAATAGTATAAATAGTATATTTATAACATCTAAAAGCATAGATTTGTATACGCCGTGGGCTCGTGGTGTATAATTATCAGACAGTTCTGGACCGTAAGTTTGTGGGCTTCTAAATTAAAAACTATCAATATTTCTCTGCTATCTTCAACAGTTTTTATGACAGTTCTCATTCCACATATCTGGTATTTTTGTCTACCCACTAACCAGCATTGCAACCAACGGTTTGGACCATCAAAGGACAAAACTGTTGAAAAAACCTCTCATGTATGGGCTGTTATTAAGTGATCTAAAGTACCTTGAATTTAATTATTTTGGTTATATTATTATAAAAATTTATATAACTATTAATTGAAGCGTGTATCATATCAGCCCAACCCACAAAAAATCAAATTGCATTTTATTTGAAAATATGTCATAGAATTATATCATATATATATATATATATATATATACCCAACATATTACAACATATTATTTATGTATTATTAAACTTGTTTAAGCAAGTAAACAAAAATTAAGTATCTTATAGGCAGTGTAACAGAGTTTATATTCTTCAAATATTTTAAATTTAATTAGCTTTTAAGAAATAACAAAATATGTACTATGAGATGGCCCAACCCATATTAAAACTTAAACAACAAGTTTATGATTTTTCTATACATGATTGAAAATGCATTCATTTATACATATTTAAGTGACTATATTGGTTTCATTTGAATCGGTCGTTTAATAAAAAAAAAAAGAATTTAAGTCAAAACATTGGTTATCCGTGTTGTAAAATTTAACATTTGTGGGTTGGGTCAATATGGATACACCTCAATTAGGATTATAATTTTTAATATGGTAAAGAATAAAAATTAAAATGTATATTATACTTATGTATAATGAAACTATAATACAAAAACGTACGGCCATTCACTTTTTAATGTCTTGAAAGAAGTCACACAATTAAAAAAACATATGCTGTGCTGTGAGTTCATCCATTTAACATACATAGCATAGGAGTTGATGATTTCAATTGCGATCTATTATACATTTTATAGGTTGTATAATTATGCATCCATACATATAATATCTATATATACAAAGTGTCCCACAAAGATCTGACAAATGTATATTTGTATATTTTTAAGTTTTTTTTTTTTTTAATAATTTATTAATATTAATTCAATTAACAATTTTCTAAAGTTTTTTGAAGTTTACTAAAATTTTAATTATTTTCATTAATGATAAATAGCCGCTAGGTACTAAATAATATAAATTAATTTTTTCCAAGAAAAAATATTATTCTTAAATATCGTAATATTCTTATCAATTAAATTATATTATAAATTTTTAGGTATCTTTTATATCGCTGTAATGTTGATTAGCAAGAAATAAATTTAAATTTCAACAAACTTTAATAATTGTTTAAAAATTAATAGTGTAAACTAATTACTTAATAGTTTTAAAAACCAAATTTTTTTAAAAATATCAATTTATAAAATGGCTATCTTGGAGATTATAAAAAAATAAAAATTATAAAATAAAAGAATTGTAGTGTAGAGTTCTAGTAATTATTACAAAAAGAAAACACTTCAAAATATACAACTGAACAAAAATTATTACATTTGTTAGATCTTCATTGGACACCTTACGTATATATATATATACACTTTGATTTTTATTATTTTTTATTATTAATTACTTTAATTCTTAACCGTTATTATTATATAATTAATATAATATTTTTTATAACCAACATAATGACTTAATAATATTACATTATGAATTAATGCATTGATTTACCCATTGTAAATTGAAATGTATAAATGTTGATCGATAACTACTGATTACATATTATAGAATATAAAGTATTATTGAGTACATATTATAGTATAAATTAATAAATAACAATTATGTTCAAAGTGTACATATATGTATATGTATGAATATGTAATTGTACAACATACAATTTATGTATAAGTATATACATATCGATATATGTATATCGTCTGTGGCGATTTAAATATATGACTCATTATTCTAGTCTTCATGGTATGTATAAAACATATAATACTATATAGCTTGAGAGCAACACTTCAACACGCATGAAAATTAGAATTTATAATTATTATGGCGATATGTTTCGGTGCAACTTGTATAGGTTCTTAAATTTAAGACTAAAAAATGTGAACTCAACAACAAACTTGATATTTTATTGTCAAATTAATTGTGATATTGATAATTGTCGATTATGGGATTTATGTTATCTTGATCACGTGTGTACTTTATAATAATTACTAATTAGTAATATATTAATGAAGATATTAAATAATGAATTATACAATAGTACCTACTACCAAAAAATAAGTTTAATTATTTATTTAACCTTTTTTGTTCTACTACTCTGATCAGGAAGGTGGTTAGTATCATGTTATTACATGGACCATTTTAAATATTTACAAATCCATGTTCATGTGTATATATATAATATATACTGAACCTAGGTCAGGTATAAATATATAAATATACACCGAAGAAAAATATGATTGAAAATTGCAAATACAAAATATTAATATTTATATTTTATATTTATTCTATTTGTATTTATAACAAAACTAACTAAAATAAAATTACATAAAAAAAAATTTATTGGTACCTAAGTATTATACACATATATTATCATCCCTGCTATTAATCAAAATAAGTTATCATACCTCACAAATTATTTCGAAAATATTTAGTAAGGCATTTTAATTGGGTTTCTATTATAGTCAGGAACATAAAAAGTGATTGGTTACTATCATTCAAGAACAAAAAAAAAAATAAAATAAAAGATAGTTAACTAATCACCTATTGTCATTGCATTTATTAGATTTTTAATGGGAAAAAATTGCTAAAAGAACTGATTACTTTTCGTGCTCTTGACACTTGACTTTTTTTTTTTTTTCAATTTTAAATTGTATTTAACCATATTTCACCATATTATGAATTTTTAAAATAATTTAGAATTCAACTCAAAATGTATTCAAATAACTAAGTATTGTAAAGAATTCGGCAAAATGTAGTTTAAGGTAGATATAATTTTTTTATAATAGAAGACTTAAGATAGATAATGTTTTTAATACTTCAAATTCAGTAAAAATTTAATTTTTATATAATAAAATAAATCAAATAATATAGGCAATATTCCAATGTATGAAAGCTTTAACCTATTTATGGATTAATAGTATAATACTCACTTTACAAGAATCACATTGTACATGATTTTGTACTTTATCTTTTATAGGACAATAGTCTTCTAAAGGTACTTCTGTTATTGCGGCATTTGTCAATCTTACTATGTTTTCTGTGACAGTTTCTAATGGACTGAATAAATATAAATATTAAAAAATAATTAAATAATCTAATGATGTATAAGTGTTACAATAATTTTAATTTACCATAAACAATGATTGCAAGCACGATAACCATAAAGACTATTCCAAGAAAATTGGCAGGATACAAATGGCTCTTCTTCAAAAATTAAATCATCAGATTTATAATGTTTAGTTGCAACAAGACACTTTCCCTAAAATAAATGTAAATTTGTTTAATAAATATTTATTGTAGTTATGACATTATTCTACAATTCAATTATATAAATATATTTATATAGTTAAGTGTTAAATATCATGTTGGAAGCTATCTAAGAGTTATTTAAGAACAATTTATTTTACTCATTAATAGCCATCATAAAAATGTTAAATTTAATATTAAAATTAACGCAATATTAGGTACTATACTGTTTTAATGCGTTTTACTTAATACCTACATATTATTTAATAATTAATAATGTATTTATTGTAAATTATAAGTGTAAAACTTCGTTTATAAATATGACTCGTGAATATTGTATTGTGGCATAGGTATTTACATATTAATTATTTTAAAAACTTGATTTGTATATATTTTACTTACTTTGATAGGATCGTAAGTTATAATGTACCCTTTGTCGTCACCTTCCATTTTGAAAACATACGTATTCTCTATAACTTGGAAGACGCGAGTACTAAAAAGTAAAAACCAAGATTTAAGATCAGATATGATCTGCTAAACAATAAACAGAATAGTGACTTCCAAGATAATATAATTCTATACCTATACCGATCATAGATAAGTATATCTTATTAAAGAAAACGAGGGAATTGTATTTCAGGTTAACCGTGACAAAATTATGATAAACGGGGCTACACTGTCGAAAATGTACTTGTAGAAACAAAATTTTTCATTCACTCAATACTCCGCACGAAAATTGTTGATGGGACCACGAGAGGCGTAAAATCGAAACCCCCCCCAAACACGGTACCGCCGACCCACTTTGTGCGGGTAGAATTTATATGTCGATTAATTCAAAAATCAAAATTGTTCGGGAGTGGGGTAACACGGGTCGCCATTGGTCAAAGAATGTAAACAAGGCACCATCGATCGCATTTTCGTCATGTGACCTTTGATTTCATTTGCCTAAAAAACCAAGATGTTTATTTATTATTAATAGTATTTTTTATTATTATTTTTTTTTTTACTGTATATTATTATTTTTGCTTTCGTCTCACGGCCAATGTGGCGCTAGTGCTGTGTAATGTAAACACGAGCCAACGGGTTTCTCACACATATGAACGAAGAATATTTTTTGTATATTTTTATATTAGTCGACATCGTGTTGTGTATACTGTTTCCATTCGACTTGGACCAACAAGTGGGTATCATTAATTATTTTTGTGTTTGGAGATTTTAAGTGTGTCTTTTGTGCGCATTGTGTACTTTATATTTTCAAAATACGGTTTATGATACGGAAAAAAAATTGAAACTGATTATAAATTCCGCGGGGGCCACCTGCTCGTTGAAAGTCATGGCCGCGCGCGTTTCTTTGTCGTCCGCCCGTTGTTTTGTATTGTCGCCAAAGGAACTGCTAGCGCCGTGCTCGATGTGCGTCGCCACCGTAGCTGTGGTCTTGCTGGACGTTTTTTTCCGATTGACAAAAGGTAAATAAACAAAGAATTCTTAATCATTTTTCATCCTCGTGGCCTCTTATCATTATCATGTGTCCTTGATAACCCCTATTGGCCACACAAAACAATTTTCGCAGTGTACAAACCTATACTTTAAGCTAAATGTATACAATATACATATTAAATATTCATTTGTTCAAGTATGTGTGTATGTAAAGTGTTTAGTTTAATTAGATGGCCTTTCGACTCTTTCGGATTCTGGTGAAAATTATAATCGCGCGCATGCTGTTAAGTGTGAAACATCTAGAATGGCAAATTATTTAAGTTCTGGTTCACAATCCAAACTTGTTGCATGGTGCCATGCTTAATATGCAAATTTGTTTACAAATCGAATCAAACTATAGGTAGGGGCTGTAATTAATTATATTTATTGTTTTATAATAGGTAATAGTAACATGAAATCTTATTTTTATATGTACCTACATTATTTTATTTCTAAAATTAAATCAAATTAAATTTGCTATCTAATGCACTTTTCACTGATTAATATTATTACACTATTACACACATTGTTGTGATGAATAAATTACAAACAGCTGTTAATTTCTAACAACAAAGTGTTTTAATATTATATTTGTGTGTATAGTATATATTATATATATATATATATATAGATATACTTAGGTACACCTATATTTATATTATTTTTTTGTTATTTAGATGTATGCATGAATATGTTTTTATGTGACCTATAACCATAATGATGCACAATATTTATCATTATGTATATATATGTACCTACAATTATTTTTTAAAAAATTTTAGATACCTAGGTAGATTAAATAAAAAAATTATAATTCATATTTAGTTTTTATTTTTTTTTTTTTATTAATTTTCATAATAATTTCTTTTAATAAAAACCTAAATGTGGATTTGGTTTTATACCTATAGAATTAATGATTATAGTGCTAAATATCTGTACCTATTTTAAATTTAGGAACAAATATACTTACCACCCACCTCACTAATTAAAATTTTTTTTTTTACATGGTGGAGTCTGCAGATTTACTTTAGATGTCTGTTTAGAAGTAAAAACAATTTATGATACATTTGGGCATTACAAATTTGTCATATATATTGCGCTTTCATGCTATTCATATTTATGTAATCTGTAATTTTTGATTGGATTAATTGGTTTTTAATCAATTTTTTAAATTAAATATAGATCAAGTTAAAAATATTGACAAAAAAATCAAGAGTTTAAATTATTTACACCTAACTTCCAAGACTTCCGTCTAATGATAATAATAATAAAATAGAAAATATAATAATAATTATGAAAATTATTACATTACAGGTCTTCAATAGTATATTATTCAAGTGCTAAAATGGTATTGGTATTTCTATAAACTAATGGTTCACAACAATTTATACCTCTCACAACGACAAACACCGCTTCATGTTACTAAATAATGTTACATTGAATAATTAATTGAATGGATATTGATAGACAATTTGTATATAGTATCTATCAGTATTACATTATTTATTGATAAGTAAACAAGATAACTATTTTATAGGTAAATGGGTACTAGGTAGTATATTTTATGTTATGTGATATAGGTAGGTAGTTAGATGACCCATAATAATATTTGTCTTCAGTAAACAAAATTCTACTTCCATTATTTGCTACCATAACACTGATTTAAAAATTTAAAACTATTTTATTAATTATTAATAGGTACCTATTAATAATATGGAAATTTTCTGACATTTTGACAAGGAACGTGTGACTTTTTTCAAATGATACTTTATTGAAAAAAAATTAAATATTGTAATAATGTATAAATGGTAGGTACCTATCTACATCTGATACCTACTACCTACCTAACTTCTGATCACAATTTCTAAATCGTATATACATAGATATCATGATGAGATACATATATAATTTCTAATATTTTATACTTACACTTTTTAAACATTTTATACCTATGTGTTATTAATATTAGATATAAGTATGAATAACTTAAATTTGGAAATTTAAAAACCTGGTAGTTGCAATTATTCCTGTCGAAATAAGTAAGTACTCGCAATAATAAAACAATATGTAGGTAATTTTTATTGTGTTTTTGTTGGATATTTATTTAACAATTAATGTATTCTATGTCAATCAATTTATATTATAATAAAATTCAACCCAAAATATCCCAGAAAATATAAGTACTTTGTTATAGTATTATAAAAATTATAATTTCAAATACAATCTTACTCTTGCCTATTTAATTTCATATTACATTAAAACTGAGTAAAACCTATAGTAAAGTATTTGTATAATTTGAGATTTTTCAGGAAAAGTTTGAGTAAAAATTTAAGAAGGATTAACAGATAGGCTGTTTGTAAAATATTTGAAATCGTTAAATACACATTAGCTATAAATAACATTATTAGTCTATTTATAAACATTTTTATCTGAGTACCTACATTTTAAACAACCCTTGTTTTAGGTACAATTAAAATATTTTTTTTTTATAGGTACCTAATTTTATTATTAAAAATTAATATGCATGTTTTATATATTTTGTTTTAGATGAGTGAAAATTGTGAAAATATAAGAGTTCAATTAATTTTGGAATTCTTTCATATTCAATTTAATGAGAATTCATTGTTTTTACTTAAATAGAAGGAACTAATTAAAAATTACTATTTGTATTTATTAAAATAAAAAGAAGAAAATGAATAACAAAGACTATACAAATTTATTTGGTACAATGGAAACCAAACGTGTATTAAAAGCAGATTATCCTACAGAAAGCTCATCATTAGGAGTACCAATACCAATAAGGAAGAATGGAGATCTTAATTCACTACAAGATTATGGATTTGAACTGTTTGACACAAATAATGATCTTATTCAAGATCCCATGGTAGTCAATAATGTGGATCAAAATTTTTTTACTAATAATGATACTGGGTGGATTGGAAGATCTGATGAAATGTCTTTTATTAAAATGGATGAAGACATTTTTCAGGTAAAAATGATATTAATTATATTTATTATTAAGAATTACCATACTATTGGTATTTTGTCTGTATTTTTTTTAATAATCTTATTACATACTATTATTTACTATTAATTCAAAGTAGAAATAACCTATATCTAGTTACAATTTACATATACAATATTTTCTATAGTTGGTTATTTATTAAACAAGCATTTGGTCTACAACAAATAGATCCCATATCTATTATAGATCATATATGTTTGATCCCCATAATGGTAAAATGTAAAATTGATACTTTCCTGCCTATTAATTAATTTATATAAGTAATAAAAATCAAAATATATTATTGAAAAAACCGGGAAGCCCTTCGCATATTGGGTAGGTTAATAAAAAGATATAAGGATATATTGAATTTGAAAGTAATAATATTTATTATTAATATTATCTTTCTAAAAAAAAAGACTAAGGGAAGCTTTGGTTGATATACATGACAATTGCTGTAGATTATATTAATAATATGATAATATATAAAATGAATAAAAGAAGTTGAAAAAAGTGTAAAAAATTAATAGAATATAAAGGGATTCTAACCGAGGACCCAACACATGAAAACACCATTGGCTCCCACTAGACTACATAACACTGTTGAAAAATATAAAAAAATTAACCTTTTAGAAAAATATGGTAAAGTTGATAAATTTCAATTGGATATAGACTAGAAACGTTCCGTTTCACTGATAGACAACCTAGAATTGAGAGTACCGGGTTTCGAACTACCGAGGGCGCTATGGACAACACTAAACAGAGTAAGAACAGAACAAGGGAAACATAACTACCTAATGCACAAATGGGGAAAGGTAGAATCACCCCTTTGTGAATGTGGAATGCATCAAACGATACGCCATATCGTTGATAATTGTTTACAAACACATTTTGTCGGAGGCCTGGAGAAATTGCATAAAGCAGAGGAGGATGCAGTGAAATGGATGGAGAATCTGAAGTTAAGACTGTAAGCTAGCACTTCAAAAGTTACCAATGTTGCCTGTATACCATTAGCTATAATTTTACAAAGTCATAGTATTAGTTTGTTTGTTATATAATCTTATAGTTTATATCTTGATCATTCTATTCTATTGTAATTGTATCTTATTTTTATTTTTATTTTTTATATATAATCCGATAATGTCATATGCAAAATAAATAAAAATAATACCAGAGAATAGTTTTACATGTAATGATAGGAGCACTTTTTCTTATAAAATTTTTGGGTACAGATATAAAATAAAAAACCTATCATCGTAAAACCAATACATTCGCTGTATTTTTGTCATTTTTTTTATCGTTTTACCTTACGCATTAAAAAATTATGAATAAAATCGCGAAAAACATGAACCCTTTTAAGTACCAACCAGATAAAATTTTCTACCGGAAACGGGGTATATGCTTGTAAAGACCCGGATCACTCCTAATAGAAAATTTTTTAACGGAGAAAAAAATAAACATTGTAATATCATACTAGCTCTCTCTTTCCACTCAGAATCTAAAACAACAAATTTTAAAATTATAAAGGTCAAATATCCTAAAATTAGATATATATCTACATGATTAGGTATGTAGGCGGTAGACTAAATTTTAATTTCCTACTCTCTTTCTTAGTTGTTGAAAAACAGATTTTTACAACTGCTACTGCAGCTGCTTGCAACTGCTACAGCTGTTACTCAATCAGTGTTCGGAACGTTCACTTGAAAATTTAATTAATTTACATTCACGTTCAATACATAAATAATGAACATTTTCACGTTCAAATGTATTTATAAAGAACATGTTCTTTAAAAAAATTAACGCGTTCATCTGGTTGTTCATTTTAATTACCTAATCAATTATTAAGAAAATATACATTTTTGTTATAGGTACATATATACTAAAATATTACCTATTCATGGAAATAACTAGTAATTTTCATTTTATATTGGACTTTTAAGTATTATCATTGATAATGATGGTTAACATTGGTGTTATATTTAAATCTAATAAGGCTTACAGGACTGAAAATCGTTCAAATTCCTTGAAAATATAAACGTCGTTCACAAAATATAAACGTGAACGCATGAATTACGTGCGTTCATGAACGTCGTTCTTTCCATACACTAACCAATTAATATTCTTTAATATAATAACTACCAACGTATAATTGAAGTAACGTTTTTTAGTGTGTGTGCTGCAATAAATTCCATAGGGAAAGTTGCAAATATAAATATTTTATTTTAAATTTGTTGTATAAGTAAAAGTGCAAGTGTTTCTGTGTGAGAAGTATTTGTGTTTACAATATTCATGTAAAAGAAATGGGTATTAAGTATAGGTATATATATATATATAAAACACATTTTCATGGAAAGAGATTAGGTATATTAAAGGGTTCGAATTGAAGAGCTCTATGCAAAAACCAGTAAACTTTCATCAAATTTTGGTTTTTAAGTTGAATGTCTAAAATCATTTTTTGGTACAAGAATCAGTCGATATCAACTTTTTATTAACGAAGATACATACGTATACTGAGGCCCACGAGAGAGTATCCGGAAAAATTCGACCGTCGTTGCGCATCGGTTGACACCGCCTCGTACCTCGTCATACCGTTCGTTAACTGTCGGTGTACGCCGCCGCCGGTAGTCTTGCACACAGAGTGATAGCAGTGAAACACTGTAGTTTTATACATTTTTATTTGTTATTTTGATATTTTTCTTTTATAATATATAAAATGGACAATATCGGGCAACTTATATCTGATGCGATAATTTGATATCTAATGATTTTTGAGATGTCAAAATTGTGATTTATTTGTGTTTCATCATTCGCTGTAATTGCTTATCTTTATTTGATTTCGAGATATTGTTATTTCTACATTATTGTATTTAGCCGTACACTTTTCCGTCGTCGTATGTGCATAGAAAAGAGATTATATGTGAATGTGTTTCAATATTTTCGTTATAAATTTTGTTTTCGTATTAAAAATGTCGAATAAAAAGCGTCGTTCTTTTTCTATCGCTGAAAATGTAAAAATAATTGAACGTTTAGAATGTAAACTGTAATTTTATTTTTATTTCGTGTTTCTAACTTGTTTGTAATTTGATAAAAATGTAAAATTGTCGGTAGGTATATACAATTATTATGGACGCACCGCGTCGATCACATGTGTACCTATTGTGTACACCGTAGCACGGCCGTTACTTATTTATTATTTACAATGTTTGTGCGCGCTGTATACACGCCGTCAAGTAGCAATGATGGGAGAAATCGAGCCTCGCTGAACTCGCGACCGTCAGTCTCGATGCGCGAATCCGGATACTCTCTCGTGGGCCGAAGTATAGAGGGGTTGACTGAGAGAAATTTTTTTTATATAAACACCTAATGCAATAAACAACTTATTTTGTAAATAAATATTATCAATTTACCGCTTTTATCTAAATACTAAGATTCCTAAAAATAAATCCTGGGTTTCTTCTAAGAAAAATAGAATATAATATGTATATCGTATCAATAAATATAATACTTTCAAACTATTTATTTCATCAATAAAAACTATTATTATTTTAAATTGGAAAATAACACAAGTCCCACGAAATATAATTTATAACAAAATAAGATAATGTAATATATATATTATATAATATAAAATGGATAACAGGTTTACAGGTTTCCAAACTCCAGAAAAATACTTATCAACAGAAATTTGGATATATTATGATTATTATTAATTATTAAATTTATTTTGACATCAGATACTGGTCCGCTCGGTAAGAACACCGACCGATCGCCACCGCATATCTACAACAGAATAATAAATAATAACTTTTTTGCACTGAACGGGAGTCGAACTACCAACCAACCTACGTACCTAAATAATAACTACACATCAGACCGAGTACGCTACGTTAACCATGTTCCATTTGTATTTGTCGGGATATATAAACGCTATAGATAGATATATCGTATATAGGTTTAACATGATTTAGCCGACGACTTTGTCAACTGAAGCAACTTTGAGGGGATGGGAAAATATCCCTCCTGGCCACCACTAGTTATGCCCCTGCCTACCGATAAATGTTATTAGAATAAATTATATGTTTAAAAAAGAAAATTTTATAATACTATAAAAACAGATGAATTGAGTAGGTATTATTTATAGTAACTACCTATTAGGGATAACTATAATATTAGTCAGATTTATTAAAAAATTATAGCATTTTTTACTATAAATTTATAGTACTTTAAGCGTTTTTTTTTATAGTAACACAAACTAATACTTCTAGTAGTTATTAGGTACTATAATTTTATGGTAAATGATATTTCAAAAAAAAACTTGAAAAAAATGCAAAAAGAACAGGACAGATTCGAACTTGACCTGAGACAATCCGCACTTTGACAATCTTACTATTACCCCGACTTGAAAACCAAACGAAATTGATCTTATAAGTACTTACGATAAACAAAACGACTGCCGAAAATAATTACTATAATATATAGTAAATATTACTATACAAAAAAACTATTTTATAGTTTTACTAATTATTATATCGTTTTAGTAATTTCACCTATAAAATAGTAATTACCTATAACTATATTTTAGTAATTATTTTTTCCGTGCATAGAAGCATCGAACATTTTGTTTACATATCAATCACTCTTTCCTTTAAATTAAACATATTTTTATTACACTCAAGTAAATTATATGCATGAAACAAATAATGGACATCTTATTTATTATTATATTTATGTTTCATTAATTTAATTACGGTATCTTTAAATTGTTAATGATAATTTATTCAGTATGGTTTTAGTTAGAAAAAAAATCATATTTTTAAGTCATTTCAGCGTTAATTCTAGGTGAAACGTTATGCTTAATAATAATGATTTAATTTCATTGAAACATGGTCGATGTCACGTTGGTGTTTTGGCCCCTTCGGCTTTATTTATGTGAGGAACATTCTTAAGTCACCACGGTAGCCGTCGTTTATTTTTTATTTGTAGGCGTGTAACCACACTTAACCAACGTTTCACTAAGTATGAATATGGAACTTTATGTCATATAATAACAAAATACGTACGATCGAACCAAAATTAAATTTCTACAATTTTGAATTAACGTATGTTGTTTTTCTTCGTTTGCATTTTATAAACAAGTATTCGAAATTTAAAATATTATGCTCAACTAACAAATAACGATAATAATGCATGCGGAACACGATGATCATACATGACCGATGAACAATCGGCCTGGGTTCTGATTAAAAAAATGTATTTTCATAACTAAAATGTTAAATACATTTATGCATAAAGTTCCGAACTCTGGTTATTAAATACATAGGAAAATGTATAAAGCTATAGACACATGTTAATAAAGCCGTTGTTCTGAAATAATAATTTCACGATAATCGTACAAGGTCAGCTACGGTCGATACACTAATAATAATTATTAAAAAGGACGAGTTATTCTGCAATTTTTGGGTACTCGTTATTATTTAAAAATATAATAATAATAATACTCGTCCATCATTGGAGAACAATATGTACAGCATTATGCCTACGAACTATGGCATATATTTTGTACATATACAATAAATAATATAAATATACATAATTTATTATACACAAATAAAATTTTTTTTATTAAATGCCACCAAATCACGTCTACAGAACTATTGACCACCTAGATCATACTAGCGCCTCTAGGGGTAATATCGACCACTTTGGGAACCACTACTATAAAATATTATTATAAATTTATTTACCTATACATAAATACAATTTACACTGACGGGAAAAATAATGAAATTATTTTTAAAAATGCAATTGAACCTTAAAAAATTATTCAAAATACTGTATTTAGAATAGTTGTAGAAAGTACGTA
The DNA here is from genome assembly GCA_025469235.1 of Pemphigus obesinymphae. Classification (NCBI taxonomy): domain Eukaryota; kingdom Metazoa; phylum Arthropoda; class Insecta; order Hemiptera; family Aphididae; genus Pemphigus; species Pemphigus obesinymphae. The sequence continues at coordinate 105,534 of JAIPRL010000621.1, forward strand.
ATCAAAATACAGTATATATAATATTTATCTAGAATATGATCCGTTTTTGTGGTATTCCATCATTACTGTGTTTATCATATATTGTATTATGTATGATTTTAATTTTCTTTTTAAATATAACTATTCAAAGGTGAATTTTCAGGGAGGGATTGTCAATCTAGAATTTTTAGTAAAATGTATTGTTCCCTTGCCTAAATCAATTAATCCAATTTTCCATTGTGTATCTAAAGTTTTATCAATATTCAGACTTTTACAGTTCATTATAATATATTAGGTATATTACAAACATTAACATTCATAGAATGATGCCACTAATATTAATATTTTCCTCAAATATGTTGTTAATTATTGATTGTTCGATAGTTTAATTTTAATGATCATAAGAACTTGTTCAATAATTATTATGCCACAATTAATTTTAATTAAACCATATTAGGTTTTTTTTTATTATTATTATATTTATTATTTTCCATAATATAAAAAAATATTAAGAGTTATGAAGATTAATCAGTCAATGATTTACTTATGCAGGTGGATCAATCCGATTTACTTCATGGACCAACATTAGCTGAATTAAATGCTAACGGTGGTGAATCATTATTAGAAGACCTCAATTTCGATGATCTACTATTACCACCAGATTCTGTAAAATCTGAAATATCCGATACGGTTCCATTGATGAGTTCATACTTGGTAGATCACGTTGTAAATACCAGTCCTATTAATCGGCCAAGTTCTTCAAAATCTGGTTTCCAACTTTCGCCAAACAGTTGCAGTTCACGCTCATCACTTTCTCCAGGTCCAACAAATTCTGTAACTCTACAAGAACTCTTAAAGAAAGAATCAAAACCACAGACATGCTTGTCACCCCCTAATTTTGGTACTAGTGTTCCGGGTTCAGGATTTCTATTAGCTAGCAGATCAAGAGGAAATCTTTCATCATCTGCTCCTACACATCTTGGACTTGAACAAATATGGCAGCGCAGAGAACCTAGACAGCATTTACTATCCACTGGATCATTGGTAGAAGCTGGATCAACATCATCACTTTCTACAGGTTCTACAGAAGACATTTTTATTAAATAGCTAATTATTAAACTTAATTCAAACTTATTTAAGGAGGTGTTTTAAGTCCAGAAGCATATGATTTTTCTTTGGATGAAGCCATAGATGATTCTGATGATGATACAGAACAAGAAGAAGATTATTCATCTGATAATGGTTGTATTAATTTTAACACTCGAAAATTAATTTTTACACTATAATTTTGTAGATTCAGGTGGTGATAGTGATTGTGGTGGAACATCTGCCAAATCATCTTCTCACAAAGACAGATTCTTTTGGCAGTATAATGTTCAGTCTAAAGGTCCTAAGGGCCAGAGATTAGTCTTAAAAAGTAAGCTAGAGGATCCACATTGTTTAAATGAGGTAACTGATCCAGTATTTAGTCCAAGTTGCTCAATACAAGGCATAAAGCATAGGTAAGTTGTTATAATTTGCTGTTCGATATGATATAATCTTTATTAAATTATTATAGTGGTAAAGCACGGAAGGGAGATGGTAATGATTTAACACCAAATCCTAAAAAATTACAATCCATTGGTAGAGAATTGGATAAATTGAATAGAAGTATAAATGAAATGACACCAGTCAGCGAGTTGCCATTTAATGTTAGACCAAATACACGTAAAGAAAAGAACAAATTGGCTTCCAGGTATATGTTATTGTTAGAAATATTACAATTTAGAATATAATTTATTTGAGATCATAATAAAGTATAAACAGTTCAACGTCCAGCAACAGAACTATCTGACATATTAAGAACTTTTAGTATTTGATTCAAATCAGAACTACTCATAGAGAACAGCCAATAAAACAGAAATTATAATATACTCTTTTGTAATGGTGATTTCATACCTATTATTTGGTATAAGTACCTTTCATATTAGAAAATAACTAAAAATAATAATATACCACGATCCATGAAATATACCCGAGCTTCAACCAAATCTGATCTCATTTGTAACACTTTATGGTGCACCACACTACCACTTACCACATACCTGATCAATGACTGTCAATTTTTGTTTACAATGAGTATGTATGAAACAAGCATGATCTCTTATGAGCCACAGTATAAGACTCAGAGATGAACATAGATGCCGTTACGAGTCAACTGGGAATACTCTATATATCTTTAGCTTTTAACCAATTTGAATATTGATTTATTTGTGTAACAGGAAACATAATAATTGTTATAAAATCCAACCATTTCACTCTAAAATTTGCCCTTACTTTTACTAACTTAAAAGAGTTTAGTTCTAAAAATGCTTATTGCGATTATTAATACGAATATCTAATATTTTTTATTTTATTCATATAAACAAGGCAAGCCCAAAAATAACAAGATAAAATATGTACAAAATTATAAACAGTAACAAAGTCATGTAAGTAATATAAGTACTAAAGAAGATAATACATATATATTTTTTTTTTACAAAGAAAAGGAGAGGTCGCTATTTGTTGTTCGCATGAGATGAACAATAGGTTAGTTGTCAAGAAAATTAGAAAAAGAGCAAGGAGTATGGAAAAGTATAGAACAACAAGTAGTGTGTTAAGAGACTCTGAAATTTATTAGAGATAAAAGAGTAAAGGAGAATCAATTTTGGCGGAAAGAAGATTGGACAGAAAGAATAGATTACACATGCTGACGGTCAGTTAATGAGAAATATTAAAGGCATGTAAAACAAGTAAATTATCATGAGGAGAATGAGGGATATTGAGTCTATAAGCGGAAAGATTTTCTCTAAATCTCAACTGCAATACAAGCATAAGCGATGAAGGGGTCCCAAAGAATACTGCTGTATTTTGCTAATAAATTTGATATAATAATTTATTTTACATATATTATAATAAATGACCATATTTGGAGATGGCTGTCAACTGAGCGATTTTGCCATGGTTATATGTACACTTGCACACCTGAAGATGGGTTTATATTGACTATTTTTCTCACTTAAACGAACAAATTTCTTGGATATGGATGTTATACCTCGAACTTGAAATTTCAAAATCAAAATAAATACATCTACCTAAAGTTATCTACAAGTTGTTTTTTATGTGCCTATAAAGAAGCCTTATTAAAAAATTCCCCTAGGCCAAGAAATGCCTTAATCCGGGCCTGAATATATTGCTATTATATTATATATAACTATCGTTTCCAGTAATAAAATAAATGTAACAGATATCTGATAACGATAAGTAATAAATTGACACTAGGATAACACATGTTATATATATTCGGAAAGAAATCTAAATGAATTACAAAATAATTTAATAAATTACGTACTTAATGGGTTTCGCGTATGTACATGGACACCCGAATAATATTTTTAATACTGATCCAAATTAAAATAATATATTCTATTTCTTAGAAATTTATTTGCTTAAGATTAGTATTTATTGATCTATGATAAAACTCGCTTTTCATAATATATTATAATACCTGTGAACCCAATTCCCTAACATAGGTAGGACTAACTTTTATAAGGGGAGTCTATTATGAACTTAAGAAATTTAACGTCTCTTTATTGGACTTTAAATATTTTTGACTTGTAATTTTTCAATATATTCAAATTATTAATCTTTCAATAACTTCTATTGTTGACTTACATCCTGAAATCTTTTGAACGTCATTCCTGCCAGACAACGGGCACATTACATTTTTTTATAAATTTGATCCTTATTTATATTTGTATATGCATAGTAAACTTTTATTTTTAAATGTTCATAGTGATATCCCACTTTTATTATTGTATATTATTACTAATATCAAGATAATAAAAGCCGTTCAGATACTGATGGTAGAAATTGATTCACCATTATTTCGATCCTCGGACAGAATAATTTAATATCAAAATTAAATTCGAAAGCAAAGATAAATCATTTAGTGCAAAGTTTGGTATAATATTATTATAAAAATAAAAAATTCTGTAACCATTACAACTTTATTTATTTTTTGTTTAAGAAAACTACTGAAAAAAAATCAAAAAATACCAATTAGAATAAATTTTCTATCAAACATATCTACTTTAAAACTCAAACTTAACTACTATCCAAGTGTATACAGGCATAAAAAACTAATACAATCCTAGCTTCACTCAAAATTCAATATTTTTATACAAGTATAAAATGTTAGGTTTATTGTACCGTGGGGTTCTTGTGAAAACTCATTAATTGCAATTTTGTCATTTTCGGATTATTATTCCATTTAGTGTAAAAATTGTTTTTTTTTTGATTTACAAAGAGAAGTTAAATGTTCATTTATTATTTTTAAAGTACTTTAATTTGAAATATTTTATATTTACCAATAGTAATATGTAAAAAATAAAATCTAAAAGTCACTAAGGGTTAACATATGTGATATGTACCAGTTAATGAATTTTATCACTAATCCTAATAAAAAAAGCAGTATTAATATTATGATTAATAACAGTATTAGTCCAACCAAAAAGTACTAAAATACATTATACAATTGATGGTATACCTAGTTAAAAATAAAATATTGTCCACAATATAATCTTTAATTAAAATACTAATAAAAAGCTAAAACTAATAATATAGAATTTTCCTTTTAATACATATTAATGGTTGCTAGTAAGAACCATAGAGTATATAGAGTAATAGGTAAGAACCTATTCACGTTAAGAGGTACCATTAAATATCTAACCTTGATTTGATTGAATTTTTTAAATGGAAATCCTAACTTTTTTTAAATAATTTTTGTATAAGAAGTTTTTTTCAATTAAAAAATTGACCAAGTTACAGTATGTCTAAATTTGAATTGAGATTTTACACATAGACTAATGGAACATTAGCATATCTTATCTGTGTACAAATAATAATTTAATATCAGGGGGATATCTTGAGTTTAAAATGAATGTGGTTAAAATTTCATTAAGGTGGATTCAATGCGTAAATTAAATTTAAATGTAATTTGTCAATTTTGTAATTAGAAAAAAATTGTGGTTGTTATTTAAAAAAAAGTAAGTTGTATTGCTGATGATCGTAAATATAAATATAATTTAGACAAACTGTTTTTTCATTTAGTTGTACATTTGTAACTAGAACATTAGTTAATAATGATGCATTCTATAAAGTATAAGTGAAATTTTGTTGTAATTATGATAGTAAATATTAATGTTTACTATACATTTACTATAATAATCTAAAATTTAATTTTTTAAACTTGGGCAAATTTAAAAATATTTTTTTTTTTTAAGACAGTACAGTATGACATTAGCCTTCCCTGATATATTATTTATATGTAATATTTATTAACACATATTAATTGACTATGAGTATATCCATTTAGTTTTTAATATACATTTTGCTATACAATGTATTTTAAATGTAATTGTTATAATTGACAGATAGTTTTTATTTGCTTTTAAGTTTTATTATTTGTATGATTAATACATATTTAATATTTTATATATTTTCAGAGCATGCCGATTGAAGAAAAAAGCTCAACATGAAGCGAACAAAATAAAACTTTTTGGCTTAGAAACTGAACACAGTAATTTTTTTTTATATTCATTGAATGCGTTAATCAAATATAAATTATAAAAATTATAAAAAATATATTAGGTTGAAAATATAATATCAAACATTTATGAAATAATACTATATGTATTTAAATGAAGATAACCTAATTTTATTTTTTTAGGACGTTTAATAAATGCTATATCTCAAGTCAAACAGATGTTAGTGGCTCGAACAACAAGTGATTCATTTCCAAATGAAAGCCAAGAGCTGGCAAAAGCTAGTGAAAAACTTGCAAAAAATGCTACTAGTATGTATACCTATTATTTTATAATTTAGTTTACTTAAATGTTTTGTAATGAATATTAACAACCTAAATTGTTTATATTTATACAATTTTATATGTATTATTTACCAGATTGAAATATTTAGTATTTTTAGAGTTAAATCTTATATTTATTTATGATCGTTACATACTTCATTATTTATTCTGTGTTATCCGTCTTCAACATATTTGTTTCCAGTTTCTTCTGTTCATTGTCATGGCCTACCTTTATTTTTCTCACATATTTTTTCACTCTGTTCTCACACCTTAATCTTGGACGTCCTAATGATATGGATTCCTTATAGGTAATTTACTATTTTGTATCATTCCTTGCCATATGTTTATAATGCCTATTTAAGTATTTTCTATACAATATTTAGATTCATATAATTCTTTCAATTCTCTATTTTTACAGATGTTTTTTTAAGTGTTTTAAAATGTCATCCATTTTTGTAGTGTCCGTGTTACTAGTCAATTTTTTAGGGTCTAATTATCTCATTAGATTTTCGGATTTCTTGAAATTATTCTAAATTGCCGTCCAAAACATAATTTATTACCTCATTATAAATTTTTTCTATTATGTTAACATACCTAGATATATAAACTGTACTGGTTATCAAGGAGCACTCTGAAATAAACACTTGTTTGTTTTATGTTCTATCTCCAATCCTGTGTTTTGCTATCATTATCCAACTTTACTACTTGTCTTTTGAGTTTATTTTCATTTTTTGCTAATAAGACAATATCCACATATGCTAAAAGTCTAATTTTTGTTTCACTTAGCTTCATAGCTTCCTGTTTGATTCCTATATGTCTTATTACTTACTCCAATGTTATGTTAAACAGAGCAGGTAACATGACAACTTTAATGTTAGACATCACTACATCCTTATGAGATTTAATTTTTATTTTCAGAGGTATTTCAAACTAAAACTATATAAAATATTAATACATTACCTATATAAATATATATAATACCTATTATACCATTAATACCTATTATATAAACCAAGAATTATATCAAAAATGTTTGTAATTGCTGATTTTAATTCATGTTTCAATAAACTTTTAGTATATAAAAGTTTTTAAAACTTGAGTGTATTTAAATTAAGTGTAGATAAACATAAACTAATATTGAAAACAAGTCTTACTATATTGTTTAGGACTAAAAGTTGCCGGACAAACAACAGAATTTGTGAACAAAGTTCTGGAAAAAACCAAATTAGGTGCACGGAGGGGTGGTTTGGATGAGCTATAGTTGCCAAAGGTCAAGTACCATTAACCTAGTCTTTATCTGAGTAATTAATTTAAGATATTATTGTAGGATTATCGCCAACACATTTTCTTATGATTAAGCTGTCCATCCATGGAGTCATTAATGTTATTATTATCACTACAAATTTTTTTATTTCTAATATACATTTAACAGTCAATTATAAAACATTACTACTTTCCAAGAAGTATGTATAAGTATTTATAAATACTGTCAGTAATCAGTATCATTACTGATATTTTAATTTTTGATGACTCCATTTATTTATCCTTATATAATTTCACTGTTATGTTTTTTCAAGTTAATTTTGATTTGTTATTATTATTTTTATTATATTTTTGACTTTTTTGAGCATATATTTTTACTGCTATGTAAATATGTTGGATTATTTTTACTTATTAATTGTACTATGTTTACTACTGTTCAGAAAAGGCTATAATGTAAGATATATGTTTGTACATTTTATTGAGTAGAACTATTTTATTGTAGTACTGTTCAATAATCCAATTCAATGTCTTCATATGAAAAAATCTCAACATATTTTATTAAAGTATATTATGAACATTAAAAAAACTCAATTTAATGTACAATCATGTTATATTATTAATTTAAGTTTAAATATTTTATATAAATTATGGTTATATTTTTTTTAAATTTGGAAGCTCAACAATTTTGATCAATGTTGATCATTTTAGTCATAAATAATTCAAAAATTAGTATTAGAGAAACATGTATGTTAACTATTAAGAAAATCCCTTATTTTTTATTATTAAATTTTCCTTTCTTAATTGAAAAGTATAAAGAATGACATATTTCTGTGATGCATAATAACGTTTTATAGGGTATTGAACAAATATTTAATAAATTGCAACATTCTTAATTTTTACAAAGCATATGTATATTATATTACAAACTCTTCATAACTGGTATTGTTAGATCAAAGACCCTGGTATAAAAATTGTTTAATTCTTTTTTATTTTATTTTTTATTAGATTCTGAATTGTTGACAAAATATTTTCTATCTATACTAGGTATTACAAAATATCATACAACACATGTCAACCGTTGTGCTTTATCAACTTCAATCACATCAGTCTTAAGCGTGACAATAGAATGTTAAATACAGTCAGTACCATTGAATTATATATGCATAAACACAAATTTATCTCGATTTCTTTTTTAGGTATAAATATATGTTTTATAATTATAATTTTGTTTAACGCTCTATAGAAGAAAAAAATCTTAACTGTCACAAATCTTTTTGATGCTAATGATGCCAGTTAAAGATTAAATAAGAACATTATTAATGAATCACAATGAATCTTGAAGTCAAAATTAAAAATAAATTTAATGCATTTATATATTATTTTTGTTAGTAATTGATATTTTAATTACTAAATAATTTAATGCAATTTCTATACAGTAAATACAAGTAAAAATTTATATTTTGCTGAGGAAATTGAATATAAAAAAATAAATAAAATGTTTATTCTTTATACTGTGATTTTCACTGCTGTGAATTATTTAAAACTATATTTTTTTACGTTGAGAGTATTTAATAGTAAGAATTTACCATTGTTAATTTTCAGTTTTAAATGTCAATTTATGTACAATTAATTGTTTATAATACAAGTATATAGAAACAAACAATAATATTACACAAAGGTGATTTTTATTGGAGTTCAAATAAATTACATTTAACATATTAAATATATTAGTATATATAATATATTAACTGTGATTAATTTTTGTTTACATATAAATATGAATATCATTAGTTCAATGTCTAATATGACTATGACATGATATTAGTATACACATAATTGTATAAGTATATTTCTTAATTATGATAATGTTTGGGATTTTTATAACTAATTTATTTAGTTTAAATTTTATTGGTAATATTAACACCTTACTATGAAATATATATTATATTGATACTAAGTTATATATAAGTTCAATATTATTACACAAAAATAAAAACCAACATTTTATAATCGTTAAAATGTTGTTTCTTGTAAAATTGTATTGTAGAAACAGTAAATGTAATTTAATATTAAATTTAATAAACTGATTATTCAATTAACATTTTAAGGTTAAATTCATAATTAACAAATATTTATCTGTGATCATTTTACAATTAAAGATCACTGCTTTAGTATTTTATTTTATTAAATGTATAATTGCTCCCAGATCATTAAAACTAATTAAAATATGTTTATTTAGTTATATATTACTTCTAATATCATAAATAAGTACATATTTTTAATTTTAAAGGGTCAAGTTACTAATAGATTCTGTTGGAAAATGTAGTTACCTACTCAGAGAAATGTGATAAAACACAAGTTTGCTCATTTTATTAAATAATAACAAATACCAAAACTATTGTTTTATTAAATTCCATTGAATTGGGCTTTGCAATTATTTTATAAATCATTTAGCAATGTATGTATTCAATTATTAAGCTTTCTTTGGATGTAGATTTAAAAATCATTTTCAAAAGGTATTAAAAAAAATTTCAAAATTAATATTTCATAATATCCGATTGTATTTCCTACTTATTCATAATACTATCAATCATATTTTGAGTTAAAATTGAAACATTAATATCATAATATACAAATCATTGTTTAATTAAATATTTCCCATTCGGAATCAATTTTAAGAATTTATCATGAAATTAATTTGATTGTATAGTTTTAGTAAAATCAAAATATTACCAAAACCATATTTGTATTGAAAATGTTTAACAATAAGTATTAGTTTTAAAAATTTGATAAATATTTGGTGAATTTGTCTTGTCATAATTTTATAAAATTAATTTTCTCAATGTTTTACAGTTTGTTGTAGCTCTTATAATAATGAAGATGCTCATTAAAAATAGGAATAATAATAAAAATAAAAATTAATGTTTTAAAAAGTATAGAATAAACTTAAATATGTAATTTTGTGTCATGTTTGTGTTCAGTATGTGATAAAACCCAGTGTACCACTTTAAATTTTCATTTAACTATTTTTTTAGCTATTTTTGAACATAATTAAAACCGTAATTTTCTTAAAATAAGAATTATATATTATATTATGATTATGATTGTTGTGTAAAAGTTAATTGATTAAAGTAAATATATTTATAAGAGTTATGATTAATGTTATGTAGGTATTAATTTTAAATATATACTTTTAAGGATTTCTCTCTGTGTAAACTATAATATGCAATTTTAATTTTGTATCAGTTTTAATTTGTATTTTGTTAAGTTTATTTTTATGTCATGTATTTTATGCGATATACTTTTTTTATTGTTAAAATTGTAATACAAGAGTAAATACGCACTATTAATACTTGCCAATGTTGTTTTCCAATTTATTAATTTAATAAATGTATTAATTTATTAATTTAATTAATTGATTTGACTATTTTTTGATTTAATAATAATGAATAATATTTTTTTTTTTTTTTTGTTATTTTGGTTTAATTATTTATAATTATAACTATTACATTTTAAGACCATACAATGATTTAAGAATAAAGATTATTTAATAAAATACTGATAAAGCCGAGTATTATACAGATATATTAATCACTGTCCTGCTTCAAATCTCAATACATAACTACTTCTAAATCCAGATTGAGAATCTGGGACGCTTGTTATGAAAAAAGTCTTATCTTAATAAATGTATAAATTATAACATAGGTATCTGTGCTATAAGGTGGTACTACACAATGCACCCAATATCTTCAATTTTGTTGGCCACATGATAGTTTAACACATCGTTTAGCTGTAATCCATATTTTGTTCGACAAATGTTTGTGTCCAACATTGATGTTGGAACAATTCCCATTGAAAGTCGGTATTTTTGACCCACGTCAAATCAGTATCCAACGTTGGAAACATGTTGCAACCTGCATTTGGTATACAACTACACAATGTGTAGTCCAGTATCCAGTTTTTGATTGCAATTGCGACAGTATGACTTAAAATTGAAGTATTTTGTAGTATGTTTTTAGTAAGTAATTTGTGATAATAATAAGTATTTTGAGTTGTGCTCCGTAGTTCCGTGTAGAAGATATAATAGGACATGTAATATTCACATGTATCTTGAAACCACGGGTGTTTTAAAATTGAGTTCATTTATGTATTTGTAACTACTTTTTCAAAAATTTATATATACAATAAAATGCACTGGAGGGAAGTAGGTATACATATTCAACATGACACAGAACACGGGTACATGTATTATTTCAATTTTAGAAAAATAATACCTATATAATAAATTGGTTTTAATAATTTATATTTTTATAGGTAGGTACTTGTACATTGAAGTTTTAAATTTTGTATTTGAACTTTTAATTAAGCTTTAATTAGGCAAACGTTAAATTAGTTAAATACTTTGTCTATATTACAATAATAAGTAAAACTATAGAGTGTTGGCCAACTTGGATCCCGACATCATCCTATTGCTGTCCAGTTCAATTCTCCATCTGATGTACATATAGTTCTTAAATCAAAGTGGAAACTGCGTAATTTTTAGTGCTGGAGTAAAGTTTGACTTTATGAAGATCTTACTTTTATGCAATGTAAGCAGCTATCTGGTCTTCACTCGGAACTCAAGCATCTGCACGATAATGCCGAAGTTGATTGGATCATAAGATATACTTCTATGATTCTCCTCGGTTAGTGAAGAATAGTCTTGGAAAATCAACACTGGCAAATGGAAAAAACTAAATGGTGGCCACGGCAGTAATAAAAATACTGTAAATAATACTTATTTGTTAAATAATGTCTCTCTATGATTTTATCAAAACTGTAGAGGACTTAGGACTAAGCTGTTCGATTTTGAATGTAATACTTTATTGTAATTATCGGTTCATTGCATTAACTGAAACATAGCTTAATAATGATATTGATTATGGTGAATTTAATATGTATAATTATAATGTCTTTAGATATGACCGTAAATGCACCACTAGTAGCTGTTCTAGGGGTGGAGGGGAGTATTTGTTGTCATACGTAATGACTTACCATCATATCTAATTCCTGTTGTATGGGTACTGAGGCTTGTTTTAGAGTTTTACTCAATGGGCAAAAATATTTAATTGATATCACTTACTTACCTTCAAACTCCCCATCACAATCCTTTGAGAACTTTATGTCTACTGTTGATAATCTACTCTTCTCTTATCCTGACCACTTGTTTATTTTCTGTGGTGATTTTAATCTTTCAGGTATTTTATGGTCCAATGATAGCAATGGTCTCATCTATTATTCTACCCCAGGTTCTCTTATGTATTGTCTTCTGGAGGTTTTCGCGGCCAACGACTTCTTTCAGATTAATAATATTACTAATAAATCTGGAACATTATTGGATCTTATTTTTGTGAATCTTAATCAATACAGAGTTTCTGCTGCTTTGACCCCCGTTTTACTGGAAGACCGTTATCACCCAGCGTTGTCTATATACTTTATTCCAATTACCAATACGCCTCAAATTAATTTTATTATTACTTTAATTTCCAGCAGGTCAATTACACTCTTATAAATCAGTTTTTACTGTCCTTCAACTGGTTAGAAACCTTCTCTAAATTAGATGTTGATTCTGCTGCGTATGCGCTTTTTGATGCTATTCGCATGTATCTATACTACGGCACGTACCTACCTTACGTTAAATATGTCAGGTCAAATTTTCCTAGTTTTCTAGAGAATTAATTGATCTCGCTTTTCTTAAAAGAAGAGCACACGCTATCTTTAAGGCCACGAACAACTTAGATGATTATCGTAATTTTTCTTTTCTTCATGCTAAATATAAATACTTAAGTAAACAATGTCTCAAAAAAATTATCTGCTCTATCTCCTGAAGAAACTTTTTATGTTAATCCATCAAAATTCTGGGATTTTATTACAAAAAATAGTCGGGTCCGTCATTTCCCATGATGGTCAAGTTAAATGGTCTCACTAGTCAAAATAATAATGATGTTGCCGACTTTTTCTCTAAAAACTTTAATTCTGTGTATTCTAGCTCTATTTTCTTCTAGTTCACCTGAATCGTGTCAATCCCTTTTTTTCGATCTTCCATGTAACAGTTCTTTTGATTTACCTATCACATATTGAAAATGGTTTGGTCCGGTTGAAAGGAAATAAATCTATTGGCCCTGATGGTATTTCAGGTGATTTCTTATATGCGATCAAGTCTTCTTTATAATATTTCCCATTATTTATACTATTTAGGAAATCCCTTGATTCGGGAATCTTCCCTGAAATACTTGAACTTAGTTCCATTACGCCAGTATTTAAACCCGGCAATATTTCTAATGTTACTAATTATAGACCAATAACTATTATTAGTCACATAGGGAAATTATTTGAATCATTAGTTTTATGTTGCATTCAACATGCAGTAAATCAAATTTTAGTGGAATAGCGCAACACGGGGTTCGCCCACGTCGAACGGCTAGCACATGCAATCTTGTGTTTACTGATTACGTATTTGGTGCGTTCGCAAATAAAAATCAAGTTGAGGCCGTCTACACTTACTTTAGTAAAGCCTTTGATAACCATGTACACCATGTAGCATTCATCAATATCCTTACCGGTTGTGGTTTTATTTAGCCTTTATTATCGTGCTTTGGCTCTTATCTGTCCAATCGCAAACAATTTGTGAAAATATTTGGTATCAATTCGCAAGTACTTAACACGCCGTCTGGAGTACCTCAAGGTGGACATCTTTCCCCGTTACTCTTTACGCTTTTTGTCAATAATGTTAATAAAGTTATACGCCGCAGTAAATTCTTATTATTTGCTGATGACTTAAAATTATTTTTGGAAATTCGCTCAGTATCTGATTGTCACCTACTTTAAAGTGACCAAAATGCGTTAGATGCTTGGGCTGTTACCCTAATTGATTTAGACTTTAATGTCTCGAAATGTGACACTATGTCCATTTATAGAAGTCGTACTCCCTTTGAATTTAAATATACTCGTTACGTGGTATATTTCGCTTACTACAGAAACTAATACGGTGAACGATCTTGGAATGATATATGATAGGTAGGTAGTAATTTAAATGTTCATGTCCATATATTAATGTGACATGCTGTAAAGCTTTGAAAGCTCTTGGACTTCTTAAACGGACATGCAATGAATTTAAGTTACTTATACTCCTCTAAAAGCATTGTATTGTACGCTGGTCAGGTCCATTTTAGAGTTTGCTGTTGTAATTTGGGACTCTCTATCTCACTGAGTTCAACGAAAGTTTTTGAAATTTGTTGCCTTCTTATTAAAAATTTAGCATGAACCTCATGATTATGAACCAGTATCAACTAGGTTGTGTTTACAGTCCTTATAGCTGGTAGACGAGTTAACTGTAATAAGGTTTTTCTACGAAAGCTTTATTGATGGGTCGATTGATTGTCCCGAGTTACTTTCCATGGTTAACTTTCCTCCATCCATCCAGACCCGCTTGTTCTTCCTACCCTTTCTCATTAACTTTATGCACGACGAACTTTTCCTGTAACCGCCCACTCTATATAGGACGCTCTCTAGGCGTCTTGCCAACGAGGATCCGTCTTTTAATTTATAAGTTGTCCTAATGTATTTTTTTCACCGCTTATTATTATATTATTTTGTATACATGACTCGTATTCTCACTTGATTATATTTTTGTATTGTTATATTTTATGTTAAATTTTTACCTACTGTACTTTGGGCCCCGCGGCCCGTATTGAAAATAAATAAATAAATAAACACCATGGTAAAACGAAAAAATATTTTTATACCGCTCAGAATCTAAAATGTATATACAGTCATTATATTTACTATTTAGTATATTAATTTTTAGGCCATTATAATTACTTTTTTCAGTCACTACACTCTATTTCTAGTTATTATTGTTTAAAAATTCTATCCACAAAAATTAATTATAAATATTTAAGTTTTAAATTCAATATTTTTTGGTTCTGGATTTGTGGTTTATTGGTTCCCCGTAAAAATACGCCACTGCATACGAAATATCCACCATATTATATTGTAGATATCAACGTGTAAAACGATATTATGCATGATATTGAACACAGGGTAATGAATTTACCTTTATTGACTATATTACGATCCAGCAATATAGGTACTAAAAAACAAAAAAATAATACTTAGTTGATGGCCAAAAATTAAAATAATTATTTTGCAGTTTCTGATCCACGTTTGATATTTTGATAAAAAAAAAAACTTTAAAAATCCGGACAATCTACCAATGATTTTACAATTGTAGACATGCGGTCTATATTACTGCAGAAATACTATACTATATACTAAACTATATATATAGTTTACCAAATTAAAGTTATGCATTTTGAGTGCTTTCTACTCTATTAGTTACATTCTATATATGTATACCTACTTTTTATTTAATACTCTGTATCATGTGTGTATAAATTAAAAAATTACACATTATATATTTTTTATTTTGATTCTTAGTGATGAATGTATTGTAGGTTTTACAATGATATGTTTTTTAAATTTATTTTTTTTTTAGGTACGATCGTGATAGTACCTATGTATACATTTCTAATTGATACCTATACTTAACATAATAAACATTTTGTAATCTTAAGCATTTAATGTAACGTTAATAGTTAAATGTATAAAAATTAATGTTCAATATAACCTTTAAAAAACAATGTTTAATTCAACATTATCATTTTGTTCATATTTCAATGTTTAGCGCCTATATAAGGATAAATTTCAGAGGGGAAAACCCTAAATAAATTATAACATTTATTCATGTTATATACACTACCTGTTTTAGCAATAATCCATTAAAAAGTTATTCTCCAGGAGGATATATCCTTCTCCTATAACCATTCCATGACCTATAGGCACTTAGCTATGGATATTGAGTTTAAAAAAAGGGAAGGGGTATCTAAAACCATGATAAGATAAGTCAACTTCTCGGCTACCTGTAACAAAGGTCTTTTAGAATTGAGAGTTAATTGCCCGTAGACTAGTATATACGATAATACGTATAATAAACACGGCGAAGGAGGAGAAATTTTTGAATCGTTATTGTGAATTTAATAGTAATCAAATCGTACTCGGTCTGATGTCAAAATGTGTTAAATACTCCGGTATATAATATACTAAAAGTAATTTTTTTTTTGTATTCTCCAGAGGGGGCTATGTCCGCCTCCACAGCCCTCCTTATGGGCACATATGTACAGGGGCTTTAAGCAAAAAGGGGGCAGACAAAACCGTAAAGTGCTAGTTTTATTTCCCATTAAATTATGAGCAATCCAAAATTCGATTTTAGACTACCTATCCAAAAAAAGTGACTTTTAGTATTTTATATATCTTAGTTGTACACATTTTGCCACCAGTCCAAGTTCGTTCTGAACGCCATTGAATGCTCTGCGACGTTTCAAAAAATGTTTTCTCCTCTGCCGTGCCTGTAATTTTATATCATTACTGGAGCATTTATATTTACCCACAGTTCCGATAACGTTTGTATCGAGTGTGCCTCGGTCGTTTGAACGTGAATACAAAAATTGTTCAGTAAGTACCAAGTGATGGTCGGAGGTTTGAATCCAATCACTATAGAATTAAGATTTGTTGCAAAATTTACAGCAAAAAAAAATACGGTAATTTAGCACGATCGCAGAATGGGGTTTCCGAACTTTGTTTAGACATACCTATATTTACCCGGAGAATTACACAATTATCCAAAATTTAATCTAATAATTATAATCTCTTCCCCATAAAGTCATCATCAGGCCTGTCGCTAGGGTACAAGCAAGTCATGCGTCGCTTTAGGGCGGTAAAAAATCAAAGCGCGCAGAATTTAAATAACGGAACGACGATCACGTATTTTTGTTATATAGTCAGAAAAGTAATCGATCACTTTTTTTTTTTTGATTATTTATGTTTTTAAAGGCGTCATTAAAATTTTCGCTTTAGGGCAGAAAATATCTGGCGACGGGTCTGGTCATCATGGATACGTGTCTAATAAATATATAATAATATCGTATTAGCTAGGTATATATCATTTATTTAGCTCTTCAAGAAGATAATTAAAGGGCCTTATTGAACAAGTTCGTGTGTGGGCCCAAATAATAATATCTAGGTATCATAAAATATAAAATAAACTTAAAATTTAAAGAAAATTTATCAATTGAAAGTTATAAACAAAAGTTTACCAAATGAATGTATTAATGTATTAGGTATATTGTAAAATATAATAGAACTCTTATTACTTATTCTGTAGGTAGTTTATTTTATGTAATATTTCTGTCAAAGAGTTAACCTTAAATACCTTAAATAGTTAACCTATACCTATACTTACGCCTAAATATTATACTTAAAATATTTTTAATTTCCAAATAGATATCTTAAAATAATCTAAAAATTTACTTTGGTTTTTTTTTTTTACATTACTGTTAAGAAAAATGTATGAATAGAAAAATACCTATATAATATTGAAAAAATTATTTTGTTTATATTCTTGCCAAGTAATGACATTTTTTCCTTGTAATACAAATTATTTTACAAAAATATTTTAAAAATATCAAAATTAAGCGCATTTAAAGCTAAAAATGTCGAAAAATTCAATATTCAAATGAAATATTTTGAATTTGTATCATTTTTAACCACCATTTTTTTGTGGACTAAGCGATTTTACCCCTAAAGATAATAAATATTAAAAGGTTATATAAATGATAATTCGTTTTCAATATTTTTTGGTTCTCTGGTTCTCCCCTCCAGATATTATTTATATATATATAATAATAGTAATAGGTATATATTTATACACCTATATAGATATTATTTTCTATATCAATCACCATATGCTGATAACGTATCTTTATATATATATATATATAACATGGCTGATGCTATAAAGCCTAAATAAACCGCATATAGGAATGTTTACGATCTATATAACTATACATATATTATATATATATATTTATATATAGTATCACATAGTCTCATTGATTACAGCTGAAATTAGACACAAATATTAGAGCAATATATTACCTATATAGTATATTTTGGACAGGTCGTTAATTTTCTAAAAAAAAAAAATTGCTCAACTAATTATTGCATATACGTCATGTTTTACGTAGGTATCTCAACAACTCTATTATTATACTACATTAGGTATCTATTATACTACTGACAATAAATGTATATACCTACCTTTTATTTTATTTTACTTGCGATTTACGTCATCAAAATATATAGGTGTACAACGTCGAGAATGATTTTAATAATGTAAAATATATCGGTAGGATAACGTTTTGTTTCTTCATTGCGTGCTATTGTTCCACAATAAAATTAAATACCTAATCATTGTTTTAACAATTGAGAATATAATACAGTCCATAAATCATATTTTACGTCATCGCTATAATATACGCTGCAGCTGCTATCTACTACGACGTGTAATATTACAATAATGTGTATCACCTATATATATATATATATATTATGTATTTATGTACCTATAATTATTTATATATATATATATATATATATAATTACGTAATATTCATATTGTACTTATTATAATAAGTGACGCCGATGTCAGTTAAGATACGCGATGATAAATTTCATAATTTCAAAAGACTATATTGTATATATACCATCCACACCGCATTTCCATGAAATACAATGAAGGGTGATATATGGGTTAATTTTATCTAGAATATGAATTTGATCATTTTTATTTTAAAAATTGATTTAGTTTAAAAAAACATATTTTATTGATTTTTCACTATATTTTACCAATTCACAACAGCTGTTTAAAGATCGAAGGAGTTAATATATCTCACATATATAGATATAGGTATATATTTTTTTTCCCGAAAAATTAAAATGTACTTACTCCAGAAAATGTTCGATTCAATTGTAAATTTGTTTACATTATTTTTATTTTATTTTACATTTGTTACAGGCAAAGCCCAAGGTACAGATAATATTAAAATAACATTACATAATATTTTATTTACAAAGATAAAAATAGATAAAAATAGATGTGACAGAATTAATGATTA
>JAIPRL010000622.1:0-52428 GCA_025469235.1 Pemphigus obesinymphae
AATGATTTATCATTGCTTTCAAATTCAATACATCCATCAAAAGTACCCTGCCCAGTAGCGAAGTGCATCCACCAATACTGACACCCGACGAGCGAAGTGCTTCCACAACCTACTGACCGGCTTTTTTTAAATTTTTTTTTTTGACACTTTATAAAATGTGTAAAAATGCACATATCAAAACTCGATTGCAACAGTCATTCGATATTTTTATTCTTTATAATTTATTTTTTATTTCATTTTTCTACAATATTCTCAAGTTGATAAAAATGAAAAATGAGTAACATGTTTTTTTAATAAATATCATGATTAAATTAAACGACAATTAGAAATGGTACTGACACAGGTCTATTTTAATAATTTTAATTTATTTGATTTTCATTTTTCTTAAAATTTAATAAAAATTGACTATACACAACCCCTTAAAAATCGGGTGTTTGACGTCCTCTAAATATTTCGTTGTGATACTTATAAGGAAATTGCTCCCGAGACGCTCTCTACGAGACTTTCACGGCAGCCGAGCCGAGGCATCCAACTTACGCGCGCGTGGCGGAGTAACACGGAGTTACTATATATCACAGTTAGGTTTTATTATTTTCTATCAAATCCTAGGTATATCAATAAGTTTTTTAATATATCTAGGACATTCCCCCCCCTCCGAAAAATAAAATACAAAACTAATAAAAAACTTCACACGTACTACAAAACGTACACTACACACGGTATAAAAATGTCAAAATCTAAGATAGTAAGTTATAGATATAAAATATAAAACTACCTACCTGCCTATTAGTAAATAATTACCATCATAATTTTTAGTCTGAATATACTTTTCAGGGCCGTTCCGAGGGGTGGGGAGGTGTTCCCCCCAATTTCGGAAAGCTGTCGGTAAAATTAAGTTCAATTGGCGAAATTAAGTTCAGTCGGTAAATAGTAGAAAAAGTCAATGGCCATTTTTTTTTGCTTATTCTCGTTTTGAATGAAGTATTTTGGAATTTTGTATGGAAATTATGCAACAATGTAGTATTTTTCGGAATTTTAAATCTATAAATTATTAGGATTTTAGTCGGCAAAATGATGGTTGATTATCTTTTTTTTTTTCTGTAAATAGTACTGTATATAGTAGGCATCCTACTTACGCGCGCGCGGTGGAATAACACGGAGTTACTATGTACAGTACTATTTACAGGGAAAAAAAGAAGAAGATAATCAACCATCATTTTGCCGACTAAAATCTTAATAATTTATAGATTTAAAATTCCGAAAAATATTTCATTGCTGCATAATTTCCCGACAAAATTCCCAAAATACTTCATTCAAAACGTGAATAAGCAAATAAAAAAAAAAAAAAGGTGATCGACTTTTTCTATTTGCCGACTGCTTTCCGAAGTTGTATGTAATGTACATTTCGTAGAACGTGTAAAGTTTTATATTATATTTTTGGGGGGGGGGGAATTTCCTAGGTGTATTAAAAAACTTATTGATACACCTATATTTTTTATAGGATTTGGATAGGAAATAATAAAATCTAACCGATATATAGTAACTCTGTGTTACTCCGCCGCGCGCGCGTAAGTAGGATGCCTCGGCTCGGCTGCCGCCACGGTTATTACGATTTACGAATATATGTTCGCGGCACGGACCAAGATACGGATACAGGACTTGGTCCGTGGCTGCCGCGTACGTCTCGCAAAAATACAATCGTTAATTATGTATAAAACCGATTTGATTTGGTTAAACCACATATTCGAGCGTCGTTAAAATAAAAACTGTTTATATTATTTAGGCGTTTACACGGTGCGTGATTAAACCGCTTTAATTTTTGAACTGCCTTTAATATAATGTACATAATATAAACGTAGTAATAGACCGTTGCCCAACCACCATAGTATTTATAGTATAACCATAGTATATCTACAGTAATTTGTATTTCTGTCGTAACCTCCTCTCATCAGTATTTAATTATGTAACACAAATCACAATGTTGTATTGTATTGATAAATGTACGATTAATGCTGTTATAAAATCTGTCTAGTGACAAATTAACGTGCCCGTCGTTTTTAGTCGAGTGGTTCTGTCCGTGATTCTGTAATCTGCATGTTCCCAAATACCTAGTTAAAACATTTTTAAATCATTAAATCGTTTTGAAAGATAAAACCTTTGCACTGGGTAGTTTAAGGATTTCAAACTGTTTTAACTAGGTATTTGGGAACGGTTCATAAACGGGGATTACGTTCGGTGATAATTGATAATGTCGCCATTCACCACAGACTATGACTATTCCAATTTCTGTGATACCTACCTATATTATAATATTTTATATTGTAGCATTAGATAGAATAAATATACTTAATTAATATACCTATTTAGTATTGAATTTCTAGTCCGTGCATATAGTTTTTTAGTCCATTACTTTTTATTTTCATATTTAAGTAAATAGGTAATTCATTATTGTGTGAAGTGAAAATGCAATCGGATAAACGGAAACGATTAATTTGGTCTGAAAATGAAATGAAAGATAATATGCTTATATAATTATCATGGCAGATAAAGTTAATTGTTAAAACGTTTTGAAACACATTTATAAAATCGGTTGTAATTATTTACATATAAACATATGTACATAAAATATTTATATTTAAATATAAATTCACTAATTAAAACCGTTTTGAATATTTTCAAAACGTTTTAACTGTATCATATAAACGTACTATATGGTGATTACACAGAATATTCGGTGGTGATTACACAGATTAAATGAAACTAATCATTTAATCTGTGGTGATTACACAGAATATTCTGTGGTGATTATAGAGAGTTGTGATAACTGATAATATTGGTAAGTTGTTTATATTTTCTGAGCATGAACATGTTTTATTAATTACTTTTTTATGCGTGTAACTTGTAAGTACTTATATTATTATTGTGTATTGCATTCAATTTATCTTTTTTACTTGATTTAAATATAATTAATTTTACTATTTATATGAATAGGCATATGATATTGTGAGTATTAAATCTTCCTTAGTATTATATTATATTTTATATTAGTGTTGCTGATTGCATAGCATAATCATAAGTAATTATGTCTGAAAGCACCGAAGTTCAAATCGAAGACCAGGAATTCCAATTAGAACCTGACAGTGAATTAAGGTTTGAAGTCGAAAACAAAAATGATACAGTTGTGTTAGAAGTAAGAATTAATACATTTATTAAATTCAGTATTTAAATAAATTAAATATTTTGATGTTAAATCAATAAAATGACAATTTGTTGAATCTAGGACAAAATATTATAAAGTATAATTATATTGTATATATATAAAATATTATTTATACTAGGAAAAAATCCGCCCAAGATATTTTTTTTTTAACTTTATGAAAATCTATAAAAATAATTAAAAGTATGAATTGCATTGATTATTTTATTATTCCAACTATAGTCTAGTATAGTGTAGTAACTAACATATTAGTATAGGTATCTACTTATATTTTAAAAATTATAAGAAATTTACGAGAAATACACTATGTATACCGAACATTATACTGTATAATCATTCACATTTTACAATTGCATTTTTTAGTTTTTAATAATTTTTAAAATGTTCTAATGTTTGGAATAATAAAATAGTCAGTGTAATTCGTATTTTAAATTAATTTTTATTCATATTTATCAAATTAAAAAAAATGTCTTGAACGGATTTTGTCCTTTTACCCAATTTGTTACTTATTGATTCATTTTTGAATTGGAGAATTGGTTATTTTCAAAGTAAATCTTTCAATAGATTTAGTACTAAATAATTAAAATTACTTGAAATATTTAAGCCACATAGGTAGTATAAAATATTTTATCTTTCAAAACAGTTAAGGTATCATTAGAGTTGGACAGTATCACAGATACATGTATTTTCGATATGTATCAAAGATACAATTATATCTTGTATCTTGTATCATGATACATATTCTATAAGTATTTTGTATTTTGTATTTAGATATATTTTTTTCCAGTATCATATATCTTTTTTATGCGAAAATATATAAGATAATCAAATGATCAAAAATCTTATTTTGTAGTCTGTAATTACATTTTAAAATTTTTCTCTTCCTATCTTATATTATAAAAATTAAGAATAAAACAATAATTGTTATTTTGATATTTGGTGTTGATTGTTAATTTTAACTCTAACTTGTGATTAAACTTCTAGATATCCATGCTTGAATTCCATTTTACCATAACGTCACAAATTTAGGTACAATATAAATTTATAATCAAATATAAAATAAACTTGAGCACTTGTGACTGAAATACTATACAATATTACCTATTATTATTATTTTATAATATTTCAAATATAAATTTATTTCACTCTCATTTATAATATTTTAATACCTATGTAGGTAGCTATATATATATATATATATATATATACATTATACACAATACACATACACATATATGTATATTTTTATTTATATGACTATATGTATATTTTTATTTATATGACTATAATTTAATATATTTTATTTGTATATTGTTTGTTGTATATTACTAATTATTTCAAGAAATATTTAACATAATATATATATATACCTATATATTTTTTTTTTATATAAAATTGTAATAAGTAACAACCATTTTTACTACAAAATAATTATATTTTTGAGAGTATCTTGTATATTTTCTACAAATAAAATGTATCATACCTATATCTTGTATCAAGATACCCAAATTTAATATATTGTGTATCATGTATCAAGATAAATTTTTATAGTATCTTGCCCAACTACCTAATCATATACAATCATACCCCTGGGTATGTTATATTTAAAACTCAATTAAAAAAAAATGCATTACTTCATTCATGGCTTATATTTAGATAGGTAGTTGCCTCCTTACATTAAAATTTTTTTTTTAACAATTGGTTTTTTATGCTAAATTTTAAATTAAAAAAAGGAACAAATCTACTTTACCAAACACCTATTTTTTCATCTGTTTCAGTATCCCATTTTCTTAATCCATAGTACTATTACTATTTATGCTGATTACAAATCTGCGAAAATTTTGTGCCATTTGCATTTAATTTAAAAGTTTTTAGTTAAGTTTTTTGTATTATTTAAAACAACATATTTTATGCTGAATTTATGTATCAAAAAGATAGGTTTTCACATACTATTATTTATATTCTGTCTGAACCTATAAACAAATAGGATGACTCACTTGCTTCCCTCACTTGGACAGTTTAATTAAAAAATATCACCCGATTTACTGTGAAAAACCAAGTTGGGTTGGTAACAGGACAATGTAAATTAGTTTGGGTGTAATTTTGTAGTAGTGTATTTTTGATATTTGTTTTACATATAATAACAAGCACTATCATTAGATTGTAAAAAACGACTTGATACAAAAAAAGCATAAAATATGTCGTTTTAGATAAAAATTGCTACAATTTCAAAACCAAGTGCGAGTGGCGCAAAATGTTTGCAGATTCGTAATCAGCATAATATATTTTACACCATAAAAAAATTACACCAGTTTGAATTTTGTCATTTTTACAATAGGTAAATGATTAATTTTGAGTCGACTGGCCTATTCCACACATTACTTTAGCATCCATATCACTTTTCTATTATTTTATATCATATCTACATAGTTTTTTATGAAAATAATTATGGTGAAATCAGAATTTATCAGTCAGATGTAGTTTTGAAGTTTTAACAACTTCAATTTTAATGATTTTGTCGTGGTTTTTTTTTTATTCTGTATAAAAAATATATACTTATAGGTATAAATAAATAAATTGTCCTATTACTTACCTGACATGGCGTTTTTACAACATATCGAGGGATAATTTTGATTTAAATTGTCCAAATGAGTGAAGTTGAATATTAATTTAGTTTTATTGGATCCCCTTCCCCCATCGGTGGATTTTTTTGCACAAGATTATTTTTTTTTGTTTCGCTGTAAACATTATTTAATATTTTAATTGATCAATCAAATCAGTTATCATAGAATGGAATACAAACAAGACAAACACAACATAAAAGTGCATTAAATGTACATTGCTTAAATGTTTGCTTTATAAAACATGTTAGCGTTCTGAGTGTGCAAAATAACGGTAAATCTGTCAACTTAAAGTTGTCGTACTTCTTATTTGTATTTACTTTAATAATTATTTCAGAAACTTTAAAAGTATATTAATTGTAAACAGCATCAAAAAAACGTTCTGTTAAAAAAAAGGAAAATTAAAATCATCATTGCTATATAAATAAATAATGAGTAAATTTAAAATGTAATACATTTATAAAAAATAATTAATATTTTGTATTCATGATTCAATTGAAAGATGTAGAAATATACATTTTGTGTTATAATCATTTTATCATTATCATTGTTTTTATTTTATTTATTAATTATTTAGCTGAAAACTGGGCTTGCAGAAATTTTTGGTACTGAATTAGTGAAGGGTAAATCATATACCTTTTATTTTGGAGCCAAAATTGCTGTATTTTCATGGCAAGGGTGTACATTAAAATTACATGGGAAAAAAGGAATTAGTTATATAGCTAAAGAGACACCAATGGTAAGAATAATTATATTTTAATTTTCATGATTAATTATAATCACGGTATATTATAATATACCGTGATTATAATTTTCAAGTAATATTACTTAAATTTATATGTATTATTAACTTTAAATATGTTTAATAATTTTGTTTAACTTTTAGATGTTTTATTTAAATTGTCATGCGTCACTTGAACAGTTACGGGAAAAATCAGAAAAAGAAAATACTCGAGGTCCTGTTACAATGATAGTCGGGCCAAGTGATGTGGGTAAATCTTCTCTTTGTAGAATATTACTTAATTATAGTGCACGAATGATTTCCACTGGTCGTAGACCTATCTATGTAGACTTAGATCCGGGTCAGGGACAAATATCAGTTCCTGGAACAATTGGTGTGTATGTTCATTTATTGCATTTAAGAAAAATTGTATTAATGTTTCCAATCTCATGTATAGGAGCAGTTATGGTTGAAAGACCAGCAGTAATAGAAGAGAGTTTTTCTCAAGCAGCTCCACAAGTCTATCATTATGGACATGCACATTTGGGTAATTCAACTTTGTACAACACTTTAGTGTCTCGGATGGCAGAAGTTATTCATCAGCGAATGGAAGATAATCCTAGAAGTAATTTCTTTTTTTTTTATATTTAAACTTAATTTTAAATTCTAAGTTTAAGGAAGCGTGTGTTTTTACAATGGTGCTTATTATTATTTATTTTTCTGTGAACAACTTCGACCAAAAAACTTGATTATTTATTTATTTAAGGTTATTTCTTTGTGATTTTAAAAATAATAGGTATAAAAAATTTTTTCAAATATTTTGTTTGACAGTAATAGTTAAGTATAGGGCTCGGAACTTAATGCTCTTAAAAATTTATAAATATGTATGCATTTATGCGCTTAAAAAAGTACAAATATACTTTAAAAATATGTATTTATTTTGTTTTTTACATAAATATATTTAGGTATATAAATACAAATATTTTATAAAACAATAAATAGTAAAGCCCAGAGTTAGTATTGTTAAGTTATTTTATTAAATTCTATGTACCACATACAACAAAGACCAAAATAACAATAGTCAATACAATATATAGTGATAACTTTAAAAATAATGTATAAATATTTTTAGTTTATAAATTTTAAAATTTCGTCATCATTAATCATCAGATATGCTTTAAAAAATGGTAAAATTAAAAAATATAGTTTTAAAAACTAAAAAATGACTAAATATACAAATATATGCACTATAAACTTTTAATATTTTTTTTCATAGTGTCTTGAAACTAATTTCTAGTTTACTTAGCAATAAATCTAATAACCCACAAAAACCATGCAATAACTTTCGAGCCTTAGTTATGTATATTACACCAAGCTTAGCTTAAAATTGTTTTTATTTTATAATATTGTTATATAATAAAAGTGTGTCAAACTTCTTCTTTTTCTTGTAGTGCCGTATTCGTTATTGAACGTTGGCAATCATGTTGGAAATTTGTCTTTATTAAGATCTGCGTACACTGGACTGGTGGTGGTGGCGGGAAATGTTACACACATTTTTGATACTAGGTTCACACACACTGCAGTGGTGATGGTGAATCTTGTGGTGAAATAATGCCGCGATAATAATACTGCATGACCAATTTCACGGTCATAGTGGCAATACATAATATACGGTATACGTACATACTACACATATATTTACTATGTATTAGTATATTATAATAATATAATAATATACTATTTTATTATAGGTACTACACTACTACCTATACATTATTCTATTTTACAATAAATTAATATAATTTATTAATAGACATTATATTAATAAATTTAATAATATTTATATTAATCATTAGTATTCATAACTAAAATATAAATGTTATAATAACAGATATTGTATGAAAAAATGTGTTATATTTAATAACATATTGACTATTATTAGGTATCTAGATAAACTGTTTATCCAACACATCAAAGAATTCACAATCATTTACTATCATTTACTATCTACATATATACTATTTTCAAATTTATTTTTAACATTTTTATTCAGAATTTATGTAAAAAATATATACATATATTATATACTCTTTTCAAAATGAGATCAGTGATAGGCGGCCAACTTGTGCACAGGGGTGTGGCTTCGTTCCGTGCTTTCTTTTACCATTTACGGGAACTTTGTATCATTATAGTATTGATAACTAAAGTAAACACAAAATTTAAAATGCATTGTGACTACGTATTATTTCATACGTCGCAGTTGGTACCATGGTCTACTTGGTGGGGGAACTGGATTACATCATATGACCAAAGTTGACGAAAACACATTGCCGCCGACTACTGATCTCATTTTGAATAGAGTATAGTTATATTTCTTATTAAAAGGGGTACCTAAAGATTTAATATTATGATTTTCTTTTTTCTATATTACCTATATACTTATTTAGTACCTACTATATATAGTAATTAATTAATTTACAATTTTTATTATTATTAACATTTTTATATAAAAATATCAACCACCACTACTGCAATTTTAGTGAGTAGTGATATATAGCCATATTCTTCACCGCCATCGCTCCAGTATGTGCGAACCTTTAATGTGTACTCTGAATAGTGAACTCGTAGATATACTGAACCACTTTTTGAGTTTGTCCATCCAGGACATTTGAGGTCTTTTACAGTTTCTTCTTCCAATTATTTTGCCCTGGAAACTGTTTATTAAATATAAAATACAAAATCTCCTATGTAACATTTTTGAAATACCTCTCATGTAATTTAAATATACTTAGCATTTATATAGGTAAACGATTTAATAGTATTTATGTATAATTAAAAAAATAAAAATCTACTATATGACACTTAAATATGAAAAACTGCCTATGATCATTTAATTTTTCTGTAAAAAACCTTAATTAATATTTTCTTAAATAATGTATATAATATTATGTTTGAATTTTTTTTAATCTTACAATTTTCATTTCACAAACACTCTAAAAGTACCTTTTATTGCTAAAAAGATGGTTAATTTATTAATTAGTTTTTTGTCTAATGAAAAGTTATGTTTTTTCACATAGGAGGTTTTGTCCTGCAGATGGTATTTTGTTGTTTCTGTCTAGAAAATAATACCATAAAATTAAAATTACACAGAAACTATAACATTACTAAACTTAAACTAAGTAAAAAAAAAAAAAAGTTCACATCATCTTTTTCTATTTTTGCCGATTGAACTTCATTTTGTGACTACTTTCCAGAGTTGTAAATTTAATAACCAATGTGACATTATTAAAATTAAAATATAATTTATATTATGAATAGTGTGAATTATTGGACACATTGTTAGGTAGCACTAACTGATTTGGATTAGCAATATATTATTAAAACCATTATTTAATGACTAGTTTAAATTAGTGTGGCCAATGTAAAATTTATAATAAATCTATATTATAAATTTTAATTTTAACTTTAAATATAATTAATTATAAATATCAAAATATTTTTTTCCACAATACAGAAATAACCATCAAGTTTTAGGAAATAATCCTTTTTTTAAATACTCAAACGTAAATATTTAGGTACTTATTAAAAATTATTATAAAAAATTTTATTATTACATACTCTTTTATAAGTATCTTTTTCTTTTATGTTGAACAACTTATTGGTCAATGTTTTTAATATATATGTATATAATTATTTAATTTGTATGTTTTAATTTAATTATATTTTTTACAGTAAAACATTCTGGAATAATTATTAATACATGTGGTTGGGTAAAAGGCAAAGGCTATCAGCATTTGACTCATATTGCACTTGCATTTGAAGTAGATGTCATTCTTGTACTAGATCAAGAACGATTGTATAATGAACTAGTGAGAGATATGCCAGAATTTGTCAAAGTTGTTCTTTTACCAAAAAGTGGTGGAGTAAGTAGTCATATTAAGGATTTTGATATATTCCTAAATTGTATTCAAAAATAAAATTGAATCTTAGTGGTGGTTGGTAAATTTGATATGGGAGTCACAAAATTGTCATTGGCAAAAGTAGTTTATCAACACACAGTATCAACAAAATACATCAATCACACATTGCATCTTTAATAGCTGTCAGCATTAGTTGGATTGAAATTTGGGAAGTCATGGTATTATTTAAAAGGAGGTATTATAGTATTATCATTGATTAATCAATGGTATTATACTACTTGTTATGTGTTGTAATTACCACCAATAAAAACTGGTTGCTGCTGAGGTTCTTTTTTATATTGAGTATGAGTACCTATTACTACTCCTATTATTACTATACAAAGTGTCACACGAAGATCTGACAAATGCAATAACTTTTGTTCTGTTGTATATTTTTAAGTTTTTTTTTTGTAATAATTACTAGAACTCTACTCTTCAAATTCTTATATTTTAGATTTTTAATTTATTTTGAAACAAAATAAAAAATTTTAATTTTTATTAAAATTTTTTTTTATAATCCAAGATGACTATTTTATAAATTGATTTTGAAAAACAATTTTGGTAGAAATGTTTATTAATATTACGTCGTAGATTTTCTTAGTTTTTTGAACTAAAATTTCAATTATTTTCATTAATGATAAATAGCCACTAGGTACTAAATAACATACATTTTTTTCTCCAAGAAAAAATATCATTCCTAGTATAATATTTTTATCAATTATTTATCATTTTTTATTTTGCTGTAATGTTGATTAGCAAGAAATAAATTTTAATTTTAACAAACTTTAATAATTGTTTAAAAATTAATGGTGTAACCTAATTAATAGTTTTAAACACCAAAAATGTTTTTACAAATTAATTTATAATATGGCTATCTTGGATTATAAAAAAACTTTTATTAAAAAATTAAAATTTTTATTTTTAGTTGTAAAAAAAATTGAAATGTCTAAAATATAAAGAATTGTAGCACAGAGTTCTTTATTTAGTTATTTATTATTACAAAAAAAAAAAAAAAAAACTTAAAAATATAAAACGGTACAAAAGTTATTGCAATTGTCAAATCTTCATGGGACACCCTATACCTATATATAATGTACATGTACAATCTACATAATATAACAATAATTAGTTAATGTGGAGTTAAAAAGCCAAAATCAAAAGTTCATACAATCTAAAATACAATATTATAATCAGTTTAATGATGTCCTTTAGTGTGCAGCCTACCGATGACTTCATGATTAGCATGCAATCTATCTCTGTGGTACCAAAAAATACTAACGAGTTTAGTGTATTGTCTATACTTTAAAACATTATTGGTACTTACGTGATTTGAATCCTAGACCTATTTGATCATATTTGTTCTACATACTTGAAGTATCAATACTGGTACTCGCACCGTTTGACTTTGGGGGTTTATTTTGGAACTCATCATTTTTTGCGATTATTTCACCGAATACCACTATTAATGCTCAATTTGTGTAATGGAATATATATATATATATATAATTTTATTTTTATACTATATAGAGGATATTAGTAAGGGAAATGCATGTTGTTGTTAAGAAGAGGAGGGGAAGACCGAAAAAGAGATGGGGGGGATGTATTGGCGAGTAATATAAGGAAGGCGGGAGTAAGTGAAGAAGATGCGGGAGATAGAGTTAAGTGAAAGGGTAGGACCAGGGTGGCCGACCCCAAATAATTGGGAGAGAAGGCGAAGGAGAAGAAGATATAGAGGAGAAAAAATCAATCTCATTCTTGCAAACAGCACTTAAATTTAATAATCTTTTAAATAATAATATAATAATTAAAAAAAAAAAATACATGACTTGTGCAAATAATAACTGTACAACATTAGGCTTAAATATAGTATAAAAGAACTTTTAAAATTAACTTAAAAGTAATAAAAAAGTATAACAATATTAGTTTATTACAAAAACACTATAAGCTCATTAATCGTAAAAATGTAAAACTATGATACAATAGGCATTGAGTAATACAGTAGTATTTATGGTACTCACTCGGAATCGTTATACTTTTTTCAATAGACATGAAATGGCATTAATTATCTATTAAAAATAATGAAAAATAAAAAATAAAAACCCTTGATCTGTATAAAAGATAAAAAAAAAAACAGTGGCGTACCAAATAAATCGGTGAGTATCTATTTTAATACTCATGGCGTTTGTGGACAGTTCTAAAGAAATACTGCGGCATTTAACTTGATATATATTATATTATTCAACACTATTTATAATATTAGATTTGAAAATTATCAAAATATAATATTGTTATCAAAAAATAATAATAAATATTATAATTTTTTACCCGGTAGACTACAATTTTCAGTAGACCATACACTAAAAGACAGTCCAGTTTAATTTAATTATTAATATTTTTTTGGACAATTATAACAAATTTTCCTTTATATTTAGGTAGTTGAAAGGAGTAGTAAGTTTAGATCCGAAGGTAGAGAAGCACGTATTCGCGAATACTTCTATGGTACTCCTAGGAATGTACTACATCCACACACATGTGAAATAAGGTTTTCTGATATAAAAGTTTACAGAATTGGAGTTCCACCCATTCCAAATACATTAATGCCATTAGACATGCAAAAAACTGATTTAGAAACAAAACTTGAACCCGTTACACCAGGTAATAAAATACAAAATTAACTTTACAAATTGTGTACTTGTATAAAATAAAAACAAAAAATTATATTATACTTTATATAAAGTCAGTTTTATTTTTTAATATTTTTACTAAATGTCATAGGTCCAAATATGTTGCATCATATCTTAGCTCTAAGTTTTAGTACAACGGTTGATGAAGATGTTGCTAGGACTAGTGTGGCTGGTTTTGTTTGTGTGTAAGTACCATTTGTAAATTCTTCTATTAACATAAGAAGAAATATTATAATACGAATATTAATATGAAATTTTTTTTAATAGAACAAATGTTGACACCTCTCGGCAAATGTTAACTTTATTATCACCTCAACCAAAACCTCTACCTGAAACAATTTACCTTATGTCGGATGTACAGTTTATGGACAGCAATGCTTGAAGATTATTTAAAATGCTAAAAAATAAAATTGTTAACTATAATTTACTTTTATACATGTATATTTTTAATTGACTATATTGATCGATATGAGTACTCAATCAATGTAAACACAATGTTTTTAATCATGAAATGGCTCAAATGCTTAAGTTAAGTTTTCATCATTAATAATTAATAAATTATTTATCTTTCTAATGATATTAATAAAATGGAATATTTCAAGTAACATTACATAACCAATATAGTAATTTAAATTTAATTAATATACTTTAATAATTATATTTAAATTGTATTTTTTAAACCTAATATCTAATGAATTGACATTGCATATGCCATATCATAGTAGCGCTTACTTTTATAATTTTACATGTAGTATATTTAATTTCAACAAAATATTTTTGGATTTTCTTTCACTTTTTTTTCATTATATTTTTTTATGCATATACAGTCATTTTTGTAAATTTTTTATCATGGGCCAGGCTATATCTCGTTAAGTATAAATAATTTTAAAAACTTTATTTGTGCACTCAATTCTATATTATTTAGAAAGATTTGTGCCCTTGCTTTATTTATTAAAACTTTATCAACTTTAGATTTCAAAATATGATTTCAATTATAAATTCATTTTTATGTATGATGATTTACATGTTTTGATTTTTTAAAGCTGATAAATATTTTTGTGTAATAGGCATTCAAATTTAAGATGTGGCAGAGGAGATGTACTGTAATATCATGTAATATATGGTAAATGTATTTGTGTATTACAGTACTTCTCTACTTCGCCATTTCTTGAATTTGATGGCTTACTAGGTTATTCATCGGTTAAAATCAAAATATGTAAAATTTTATAAAAATATATTCTTTAAGAATTTATAATTTAAATCATAGGTTGTCATTTGAAAATCTAAAGTCGATATAATTTTAACAAATAATGGAGGGAGATAAAAATCTTAAAAATATGAAAATATATAGAATGAATGTATCTACAATAAACTTTTTGAATAAAATTTCACAACAATTATACCTTACGAGTTATAGTCGTGTTCATGATAAAAAAAAAAAATCACCTTTTGTAATAATATAATTATTTATGGTTGCTACACTACTTTTATGAATGGCTAAAAGCAAATAATGGCACAGAAATGTCATGTGTTATAACATGTCAGATCAGTGAGCGATGTGTATAACATTTGTTTAAGTATATATTTTATTTTTTTTATAATATGTAGCATTGATTTAGTATAAATATATCTAAATCTAGCAAGCTACTTTCCATTTCGGTGGGTGTTAGGGCATTGGAAACAAATTTGAAGTTGGGTACCTGTACCTATTGGTAAAGACACTGCATTATTAATGTTGAAAAATATTATATTTCATGATAGGAGTTTAATGTTATTTTAATTTTAAACTTAAGACCGAGTCACAATTTTCATTTAGTATATACTTGACGTACAGTGAAAATGGTGTCATATAAATAAAAATACTATTTTCATATCTATTGTAAATGGAATTGTATAATTGTATGATGTCGATTTAAATTTTAACCCATTTTCTCTAGAAAATAGAATATCCCATCTATTATGTACAGTATATGGAACTTTATTTTTTACATTTTATTCTGTAAACGAATTAAAGGAGGTTAATTTTTTAATAATAGCTGTGTAATACCAATTCTTTAAGAATTTTGTGCGTTTTAGTTTACTGTTAAGTATTTAGTACCTACTTAAATTATGGTAGAAAACATTGACATAAAAATATATTTATAGTTTTTAAAATGAAAAAGCAAAATTATTACCTTAATACCTATTATATCGGTAGGTGTATTAACATTTTATTTGACATAATCAACATTTAATATAATATGACAATGTCTATCGATGCATATTAATATATTTCTCATGTGACATCAAGATTTATTTTCTTATATTAACATTTCATAAAGGATATAATGTAGGTGCTATAAATTATTTCATATTTGTTAATATTATACCTACTTATACTAATTATTATTAGGTATTGTATCTCGTCTGTAAGTAGCCAGATAATCTACACATTTCATGTACCTATGCAGTATACCATTTGCATATATTATACAGGTAATAATAATTGACAATTGTTATTTTTTTTAAATAGGTATACATTTAATAACAATGTTACAATGATTTTTGAATGTTTGAAAGAAGTATTTATTTAATTAAATGGTAAATAATAAAACATATAGGCGTCACAAGACAAATTTGATATAGGATTAATCAGTTTGAAAATAAAAAACATAACCTACGACGACGGTTAACCTATATGTGCTTTTAAATTGGATATTCACTGAGAGATTAGGTGGGACGCGCGAACGCGATCCCCGCTACCAAAAATTACGCGTCCGAGGTATTCGCATTAGGAATACTCGCAGGGGTCAACCAGCCCGATGTGCAATGGGCCAGTCTCGTCCTGGAGGAACCGCCTCGTTGATCACGGTTAACCTCGACGCCAAGTAAGTATGCCGCGCGACGTTGTTAACGATGCGTTTATAAGGGCCGAGCTCCGAACGGTATTTGCCGAACCGATCGACGACTCGACCAATTCAAGGCGCCTCATAAACGACATACAGTTTCACTATGTCGACCAGTGGTCTATGCCTACCATGGGCCAGTGATCATTCCAACAGTTGTCGTTTATTTTTAACCGATTGAGCGGACGTGACGCGAGTTCGGGCCCGTTGGCCTCGGCATTTTAATACGGTTCCATTTATCAACGCTATCTATTGGCATTATTGTCATCCCGTTCCAATGCGGTCTGTCCGATCGCAGATGTCGCGGTTACTTACATTTTAGCCGATATTACGTCGTGCGGACGTAAACGTCTACACGATCAGCCTTTTGTCCTTGCCACTGAATTCAAACATACGGAAGTGGTATTGGTATTAGATATAAAATATTCGAATAAGTAGAACTCGGCTT
The DNA here is from genome assembly GCA_025469235.1 of Pemphigus obesinymphae. NCBI lineage: Eukaryota > Metazoa > Arthropoda > Insecta > Hemiptera > Aphididae > Pemphigus > Pemphigus obesinymphae. Next base: position 16,536 of record JAIPRL010000622.1, read on the forward strand.
TTATAGTTAATTAATTGTAAATCTAAATATGATATGTATCATAAATTCTAAATATTGATGTGTATACTTGTGTAAAGTGTGGGTTTTTTTGTACAATTATTTGCATATTTTTTACCGGAAAACAATAATCAGATGTTGCTTCAATGGCCACCTTTCGTTTGTACGTAAGTGATCATTTAAAACGTGACTTTGTTGAAGATTTATTGGAACGAAAACGCGAAATGGCAGAACGTGGACCGTTGCCACGAATTGCCACTAGATGGGAGCACCGCGTATACGAGGAATATATATTTTGTCCAAAACAGTATCCGAGTATCTCCGACGTTCATTACGATAAATTAACGATTTATAATTGGAAAACATCTTACATGCATAAATCTGTTCTATCCCTATAATGGATACAGACACTGATTATGGTTTTATGATAATACAGTAAGTCACACGGTAAATCCTGTTTGAAATTACAATTACATTTGTTTCTCACGGTTGTAAGAGATTTATGCGTGTTAACATTATGTCGATTGAGTGTCGTACTATGATCGATGAAATATAATTATTTATTGGTACGAATGTCGGTTGTTGAGACTGAAATACGTCGTCGTAATGTTGACGGACACGAGTAGTCATCGTTTCGAAGTGATTATTGTACGACTGCGGCTGTGACGATGCGTTTCAAAGCCGTTAGATGGCGACTGCGTCATCATTAAATACGTATCGTAGTTTTGACGGGTGCGCGTTTCGTATTAAAACGTTTGTTGCAAGTCTGACGTTGGCGTTATAGTGCCGTTAGATGGCGCGTTCATTGGTAATCGAATAAAATCGTTCCACGGCCAACGGTTTGAGAAACAGTATTGGAAATTAAATTTACGAAAAATCAATTTTTATTTCCATATGGAAATTCATAAATATGATACCATGACTTTCAAGTGCCATTTATCATATATATATGTCCAGATGCTTATAAAAACTCATTGTGCGCCAATTGACCAAACTGCATTTGTTGCTTGGGCCCGCAATAGCATATAAGCCCTCGAAACGCACCACTCGGTATACTTACCTGGCGTGGAGGTCAACCGTGATCACTTAGGCGGTTCCTCCAGGGTGAGGCCCGATCATTGCACATCGATTGGGTTGACCCCTGCGAGTATCCCTAATGTGGATACCTCGGACGCATAATTTTTGGTAGCTGGGACTGCGTTCGCGCCGTCCCTTACAATGACTAGATAACGTACCACCCCCATGTGTTTCCATCGTCCCTTTCCGTGCCCGAATTGCTGGGATCCGAGGGAAGACGCCTACACTTCTATTTTGGATCATTCCGAGTAATTCACGGAAGTGTCAAGATCGCTACGTGGAATGAGATGCATTGTTTAGCGTCGCAATTTTTAAAATTCTCCAGACAAAGTCCAACTATTAAACCGCATATATAACATGCACAACATTTTAGAGATAACCTCATTGGGTTTTATAATTTTCCAAATATATTTATTATTATTATTATTAATTATTATTATATTATTAATATAATTATCGAAGGTACAAAATACTATTTTTAAAACACGGTAACTTTTTTTAAACATTTTATTTGAAAAACGCCGATAAGGTTATCTCTAAAATGTTGTTTTCTATGAATTTTATAATATTGTGTTATAACTCTAAAATTATTTTAAAATACCATTTCATTTGTTTTGCTTAAACATATTTTACCGTTGAAAATCTTCAGTGCAACGTCATTTAAGTTTGAACATGTAGGTGTGAAATCGTTCAAAAAAAAAATTTGAAATTTACACATTATACATGGTTAAAAATGTGGGTGAGCATCAAGGTTATCCCGATGGGGGGGGGGGGGGTGTACTTCGGAAAGGGGTCGGCAAAATTAATTTCAGTCAGTAAATAATACAAAAAGTCTATGCTTTTTTTTTAAACTTATTCATGTTTTGAATGAAGTAATTTTATAATTTTGTCGGAAAATTATGATTTATGATACAGCAATGAAGTATTTGCTTTATTTTTTTTAAGTTAAGTTAATTTTTTATAAGCAAAATGGAATAAAGTTGATTACCTTTTTTTTGCTTATTTTAAGTTTTGAAGAGAAGTGTTATATTATTTTTTCATATTTTCACTCCCCCCCCCCAAAAAAAAAAATCTTTCTTAAAAAATCACACCGTGTACCTATATATATATATATGAATAAATATGAAGCTCAATTTTACGTTATTTAATAAAGAGCTATTTAAAAATTATATAAAACAATTGTAAAGTACTTAAATAGGAACAAAAATTTTCTTTTCTTTAATAAATGTTTTTTTTAAACATTAAATAACAGAAATTCATATAACACAAAATATGTATATCATAATATATAGTTATTACTATTATTATTATCTTAGACCTTTGTATGTATTTTAAAGTAAAATGAGTAAGTTTAAAGTATAACGCGGGCCAAATAGGTACACCAGTCGTGCGAGACCGGCTCAAGATTCTATCTTGGTCCGTTATTTTTATTAAATGTATTTGATAAAATTAAAATAATATATTTGAATATGTGATAAAAAAAAAAAAAAAAAAGGTAAAAACTACAAGATTTAATTACAAAGGAAATCTGAATTATATTGATTAATATATTTGGTTATAATTTGAGCGTTCCGAAATATCTTACGGAGAAATTGTTGAAAAAAAGGGACGCTTCTTAACCACCGTTAGAGGTAAGGGGACTGAGTAGTCCTCTTGGGTCCCCCCGCACTTTAACCCCCTGCCTATATACTTATATACGTACTGCGAATTACAACAGGGCCATCGAAATAATACAGTAGGTAATATTCAAATAATGCGTTCGCATTCCCGTTGTTGCGATTTATTCTAAGCGATCTTTTGCCGCTGTCGATTTATTACGTATACATTTACTATAATATAAACCATTGATCAATTTTTTTTTATCGTTTTATGAGAACGAAATAATGTGAATATTTCTATATGTAAATTATAATATATAGGAATATAAGTAGGTGTAATAGTATCTATATTTGTGGATTTAGAATTTTAGGAGTTATTGGTGAATATTTTAAGCATTATTTCAATTATTTCATTGGCATTTCATTTTGCTTTTCATTGAATTTCTTAAAAAAACACGGATAGCCCTAATTGATACAAACATTTTTTCTTTATTTATAAACGAATTTAATAATGTGAATGTATATAACTATAATGCATACTGAATAAGTACAATAATTCTTGGCAAACAATTTGACCGTCAGATTGCTCAAGAAACGGTCCAAATTTCGATCTCCAACCGTAAACGCGCAAACCAAATCATATTTTATTTACATTGTACAGGACCTTACAGAAACTTGCACACCTATATCATTCAGTAACAATATAAACAAATAACAACAGTCCGAATAAACGTATTGAATAACTCTATTGAAAAACTGAATATAATATAAAACACAAAATAATCACTTTTTAATTATTAGTTTTATGTTATTTGGCCGACCCCTGCAAATAGTTGGGAGAGAAGGCGAAGGAGAAGCAGAAGAATTATTAGTTTTATGTAAAGTGTTAACCTGAATATTTTTTAAAAACAATACAATTTTTACATAATTTTTTAATTGGCACACGTTCAGCCTCAAAGTTAACTTTTATTTGCAATAAATAAAAAAAGGAGGGAATAATGTTTGGGATATAGATGACTTCACTATTTTCCCTTAACTTTATAACAGCTATTATAAAATTAATAAAAATATAGTTTTAATTTACACTAACGCGCCAAAATTAATTAGTTTATCAATATATACATATGTATAGGTAATTTTATATATTAGTATACCACAATATTTATAATTAACACATTCTGTGGTATCTTACTCAATGAACGGTATACCGTATTATGTATATACCTATACCTTTCTAATAAATATGATGTTAATCTTTTAACTTATATTCATTGTCATCTTTTAAACATTAAATACTATTCTATTACTATATGCATTATACATGTACCATACTAATAAATTATCTGTCATCTATAATTCGTTTTATAAATGTAAATTAACCCTATCCATTTTATTTATATTTTATACTTATTTATTTATACTTATATCTACTTATTTATAATATTGTCACTTGTAACACTAACAAACAATTTATTATATATTTTAATTGGGGTTTTAACCTGTATAATAAAAATAAATTTTTTTTATTGTTGATTACTAATTTGAATACAAATTAATTTTCGGTTATGAAAAGTCGTCTGAAAAGTACGAAATATTATATTTAAAAAGTGGTTTTATTACTGCAGCGACTTTTTACCTAGAATGTGTATTATAAATTTTAACATCGATATTATACTGCCTATATGACATAGGTGTACATTGTATACATTATATGAATAAATTAATGTAATGAAAATATTTAATATTATTGTATTAATAATATCGTTTTGTACAAATATTATTTATATGAGTACGAACGTAGGTACAAATTACAATATTAATGAATTGAAATAATATCATATAAATTAAAAAATACTTATGTTTTTCCTTTCCATGATATGAAATCCATCGACGGTAGAAAGAAAGAGTTGTGTTTTTGACATTTATTGTATGCTTTCGAGAACAGGGTCCCAGGCGGTGTTGTCGGCGGTTTTACATTTTGTGCGAAGAGTGATGCAATAATATGCGTTTGTTTATGCATATATTATCCAACACACAGACAGAGGGTGCATTTCATTACTTTTGCTTTTAGAATGCCATATATTAAAATCATATATTATAACATTATAGGCACTCTACTTTTACGTGGTTTAGCCGATAGCTCCCTATTTATTTCTCTAGGAAGAATTATTATTAGATATGTGGTTAATATAAAATTTATAAATTAAAATATATTATTAATTTGTAATTAATAATATTATTCAAAATTAACTCATATTTATGGTGAAATATATTTAGGTAGGTATAGGCAGTTCACGTCTTGGAAACTACCGTCCAATCTCCCTAGTATCTTCTATTTCCAAAGTGTTATTCGCAGAAATCATGCTCTATAATTTATAAGCAGAAATCGGTACCAAAATCAGGAAGGGACAATTCGCCTTCCGTGATAAACACTCAACAGTTCAACAACTAGTACACCTGCAAGACCAGATCTCTAACAACTTCAACCAAAAGAAAAAAATCCTCTGCCATATTCCTAGACGTCAATAAAGCGTTCGATAGTATTTATATATTTTTTTATTTTTTCGTTTTTTATAAATTACTGATAAATGGTCAAAAAGTTTTGAAAATCGTACCTTGTTAATCACACGTCAATACGTCTATTTATCAGTGCTACTGTAAATAATTGGTGTTAATTTCAAGTCTCTGACATTATTATTTTCTGAATTATAAACATTTTTGGTATAGTTTTCCTGTTCACTTAAGAAACCTACCTACTGGGAAAATTAAAAATTTACCTCTTTAAAGTATAAGCTACAATACATTTCCTATCAGAAAGAAACTCTTTTAACCTAAACTAAAATGCGAATAAAAATGACGACGGAAAATCTAAAACATCAGTGGTGGAAATAGAACGCAAGTCACCATTCCACTAATAAAATTAAATGTAAACAACTACCTAATAACGAAAATTTATCGGTGTCGCATTGATTTCGCCAAGATTTTATTATATCCTGCTTTTAGGCTTTAGCCATTCATAGATATTGAAGATTATTTATTACTTATGGTACCAATATGATTAACTAATAATAATTAATTATTTTTAAATTAAAATACAATTTTATCTAAAACCTATTATGCTCAAGACAAAAAATATTCGTATTCCTAATTTCATTATTTTTCCAAATACAATTGACATTTAAAAAAAAATGTTAAATAATAATTAAAACAGATACTGCTATCCCTGCATTTTTTGATAAATAAATAAGGGGGTACGCTGTTAAATATGAAAAAAAATGAAGAGTAGCTGTTTCTCTCCCTAATTCAACCACTTTACTGTAGGTATATTATTATACATAATAATAGTGTATGTATCTACTACTTAGACTATTTTAGAGGATGTTTTATCATTGTTGTACAATATCCACGAAGATATTACACGCAAAAACCATTATCAAATAATTTTCATAGTTTAACATGCATTGAGCATTTGAACTAATAATAGTAATATAATTATTATTATTATTATTATTAATGTATACATAGTATAAAACAATATACATATTATTTAAAATAAAACGTTTTTAATAAACTAAACGTTCTGTGTACAGTTGGAGAAATGATAATAGAGCAAGAGAGTGCGCCACATATTTAATTTCCTGTAAGCAAATTATATTGTTTGTACTGGGACTGGATATGACTATTGAAAAGTAAATAGATACAATTATACAATATAGGATATAAAACATAAGTAAAAACGTGTAGTATTTTTAACGTATGGACAAATGCGTTTCCAAATCACATATTTAAGCCAGGGAGCCCGTAATAGACACTACACATTGACTTTTTAAAGCGTTAAATATAGTAGGCACACACCCGATATTTAAAGGGTTTTGTATAGGGAAGTTTAATTATATTTTAAGAAAAAAAAAACCAAACAAATTAAAAATATTTAAATATATTTTAAAAGTAATTTAAAAATAGACCTGGGTCAGTAGCATTTCTTATTGTTGTCTAATCACGATAATTATTTAAAAAAATGTTTATGCAATTTAAATGCCGTGTAGTAACATTAAAAGAACGTAACAACAAAATTATACCAAAGTTTGAAAGATGAGAAGTTAAACTTAGTGTTTTGATAGAAGCCGATTTTTAAAAATTGTACTAACAAATTAAAAATATAGCATAGCAATATTGGCGTATTAGGTAAATATTCAATTGTATAAATTATAATAAAATAAACATTATTTTGAAAATTTAATTTCAACGAAACATAGAAAAAATATTCATCTTTTAAACGGTATATAATTTGATGTCTCAATGTTTATTGTGGACTAAGTAACATTTAATATTATTTTTAAGGATTTTAATTTCATAAGAAATTTTGAAAAACGGGCCGTTTTGTATTGTCGTGTGATAAGTAAGCTATCATTAATGTGTTCATATGACAAAGGTTTCGAAATTAGTAAATTCCAAAAATCAAATCTCAAAAAAGATTCTCTGGTGAAGAATTTACAGAATCTTAATATAGTCTTATTTTTAGATTTAAAATATTGGAAAATTTTAAGTAGCATTAATTTTGTTAAGCTTTAGGTCTATATGAATGTAATAATACATCACATTCAAACGCCTTTAATTGAATTTGTAAAAAACCAAAATTAATCAATTGAAAATGGTTTAAATACTTATTTATTGAATATAATATTCAAGTATCTATAATTTTAACCGATATCATTAAATGCTGAATACATTAAATCATTGTAATTTTTCATACAATAAAAACTGTTTTGTGATGTACCTATCTACGACTTTATTTCAGTAACTTTTAATATTTATAGTTATTTTTTGTCATTTTTATAATACATAGAAGAGAACTTTATCTATATCGTAACGCTTTTTAATTTATTTTTAATAAAATTACTCAACTATTTAAATTTTTTTTGAAAGATTTAAAAAAGAAATTAAATTAAAATACAAAAAATAACCAATATTTACAAATTAATAATTAATTTAAATTGTATTTATGTTATCATAAAAATGAAAACACTATGTGACATAGATAAAGTTTTACTTAATAAGTTTAATAGTTTAATAGCTTAATAGGTTGAATAAGTTTGTCTCGCGTAAAATAAGTATTATGACCGAATTATTAATTATAGGCAATTTCAAGGATTTTTCTAAATAATTTTTTTTAAATAGCTACATTTGAATAACAATTTAATAGTGGTTCTATGTCAGTGTTTTTATTTTTTTTTATTCAATTTAGGCTTCGACATCTACATATTATATGGTTATGGTCATTACACATTACACATTTCCATAATTTTCATTAAGTATTAAAGGGCCTCCACACCACCATTTTTTAGTAAAAAACTACTCATTTTAAATCCAACAGCCTGGTACGATGAGTAATCCGATAACAATTTTGAAAACTTATATAGATTTTTCATTACTTACTCGAGGGAATATAGGAGCCACATTTTTCATTTTCATATTTTATACTATGATTAAAACCATTTAAAGTTTTTAAATTAAATGAAAACTATTTTTAAAAAGTGCTTCGATCATTCCCTCCCAAATGTTATGAAAAAATCGAATATTTAAAAAAAATTAAAATTGATGTACTCATTGCGACGTTTTGATGGAATTAGAATCATCTATTTGTGTGAAAAATATAAATTTTTTCGTGGTTATTAAATTAGGTAGCTGACATGTGTACGCGGGTGCGTGTAATAATAATAGCTCTTCGTATACTTTGGATACGGGATACTAATACTAATGATCATGTACGCTTCACGCAAACACAAAATCGTACTAAAAATGTATAATAAATTGCATAAATAATACTCCTTAGAGTCGTGTGGTGGCTTATTAAGGAACATAATGTAGGCAATTTAAATTACATTTTTTTTGTCCAAGTTAAGAGGGTTCGAGTCGGGCATTTTCTAAGGAGTATTATATAGGTAATTTATTGTACATGATAAAATTTTAAATACAGAATTTAATGCAGTTAGAGAGGTCATTGAAGCTAATAAAGCTAATAATAAATTAATAAATATACTCCTTGGGCTTGCATCTATATCCGTCTAGGTTAAATATGAATTGCAAGTGTGAAAATAATGAAAAGAAGACCGTATACTAAATCACTTTTTGAACAGAAAGTTGCTTTCGCTGTGACAAAATTGTAAGACATTGGCTCGTTCAATTTTAATTCTGAAAAAATCATAAGATTCTATGACATCTTTTCTAGGTTTTAATCGAGGCGTTTTTCGAAATATGAATTTCCGCTTTAGATATACATTATGGCATTATGGTTAGGTTAGGGTAAGAATTTCCTCCAAGGTATTCGGGGTATTATAGGTGGTTTTTTCTATGGTAAATTTACGATCTTGAAGAATGTGTTATATATATATATATTAATATTTTGTTGTTTTTTGATATATTTATAAAATTTTATTGAAAATATATTTATATATTATATATATAATACTTTTGAATTTTTAAATTTTATTACTTTAAAATTGTTGTAGAAATATAAAACAAAATACAAGTTATAAAGAACTACTTTATTACCCTAGTACCCTACGTAGTCATTTTTGATTTATTTATGTAAATATGATTTATGAGTGTTATAAAATAATTAACTATTTTGATTTTGTTTAAATAACTAGACATTTGAAAAATTAATAGGTACCTATGTAGAAAAACACCTATACAGGGCACTAGTTAATTTTGTTATAATCTATCATTTGTTTTTTGTATATATTTCTAAAATGTTTGTATGTTAATAAAAATGAGAAATTGTAATGCGAGTTTTTTTTTTATTTAAAATTTGTTTGCACTAATATTCTCTTAAATATTGATATTTGTATTTGCATAAGGTAGACAATAATGTTCAGAATATTTTATAAAATGGACTTCAATAAAAAGTGTTTTACGAATACCTAAAATGTATTTGAAATTTGCATAAAAATAACATGAATTTTTTTAAGGGTTAAATTCAATTAAATTTACATTATATATTAGGTATCGTATTATCTATGTATTTTACACTCATATAATTACATTTTATATTAGTTATCATAATATTATGAGTTGAGACTAAATTAATTCATATTTTACACAATATATAATATACAATAGGTAGTTAATATAATAATATACCATCCAGTACAATAATTTTTATATTCTAATTTTTTTCAAAATGTTGTGGATATTTGATAAAGTTGTTTTTTCAGTATCTATTTAAATACCTATAATTATTTAAATTTTATGAAAAATACTATTAAAAAGGTGCACTTTGCTCATCGGGTGTCGTCAGAACATGCATTTGAAAACATTGCATTCGAAAAAAACGATTCTGGGCGGAGACTCGGTGTACTATAGGTATCTATAGATGTATACTATATCTATTAAAATTAGTGATATTATTCAGTATGTTTGAAATTAGATCAAAAGAATATTGTAGAAAAAAATGTGATTTAGTGCGACGTTCTCTATATTATAAAATATAATATTTATTTAAAATAGCTTGATTTAGTATGTATTACTATAATTATAAAATAGACATATAGTATTGTATATTTTATTCAGAGTTTAGTTCTTATTTTGGTTTTTAAAAACAATAAAACATTGTAAGAACTCTTTGATTTAATTGTTGTATATTAGAATCCTTTATACAATAGTACCTAACATAATTAAACAATCACATGACATACACAACAAAATGAAATAAAATTAAAAATTAAAATAATAATTATACGATATCAAATAATGTTTGGTAAATTTAGAAATTGATGAATACTATAATTTGAATATATATTATATATATATATATTATAGGTATACATTAATTATACAGTTATACTTTAAAAAAAAAACATGATTTAAACAATTTAAAAAGAAACATTTTATGATAAATATAATTTTCTTTTTTTGGGGATAATAATATTCCTTTAATGTATTTAACATTTGACATAAAAATAAATATAGTATGATATATACCTATACCTATATAAATATAATTACCTGTGGTTTTTAAATCATTTTATACTATAATTTAGTACAAAATACTATATATTATATATATACCTACCTATGTATACAACCATCATTTTAAAGGTATGTATATAATATATTATATATTATAGGTATACATTATAAATTCATACTTTGATGAAACGTTATATATATATTATATTATATAATTTCGTTTTGTTAGAAGACAGTATAATACTCCTTAAACTTACTATTACTTAAAAGAAACATAATTTTGTATTAGGTAGGTATATGAATATAAGTGCCATATATTAGGTCTTGAAGTAAATTCAATTCATGGTTAAAATGAGTACAAACGAATTACTTTTTGGTGCAATAGTAACAGATACATAACAAGCTTATGATTGAATATATATATATATATATATATATATATAATATGTAAATAAAAAATAAAATAAACCCATAAAACAAATAAAAATCTTATAAGAAATAATTCAATACCTTTAAATATACGAGTATTACTGCATTATCAGACAATTTATATACATTTTCTACCATAGTTTATTTTATTATATATCTTATCAATATAAAAATCAAAATGTTCGTAAAAAAAAAGGAACCTGTAGTGCAATAATATGTTGATTTGTATAATGTAGGTATGTAAAATTTAATACTTGTATTTTGAGTTTATAAATCCGGATGATTTTCTATGGCACAACTGCATAAAATGGTGAAATCTATTTCGGAGAATTATATTTATTTGTCTTTGCGCTTAGAAATATAAATATGGTAGATGTTATAGGTACTTGTGCCGTTTAATATACCTAATACCTAGTCTTTCGTACATTTTCAGTACCTATACTACAAGTTTAGTATTCAGCTTTATCTATAATAATAAAATAATGTCGTTAATTGAGATTTTTTTTACAGTAAAGACGTAGCCATTATTAGTTAATCCAAAATCGTAAAAAATGTTCCATACAGAACGTGAAAAAACAATAAAATTTAGTAGGTAATAATGGTATTTTAATTATAGCGACGTCTAGAAAAGTTACGGGCGATAACCGGTCGAATGGTATAGATCATTTTTTAACGTCATACAATATAAACAGTGACATCCTTATAATGTGTCTGTTAATGGAATGTTGAGCGAGGGTCAGTCGTATAGAAGTATAGAAACAGGGAAGAACTTGTATTCGATGACATTATGACAATCCTTTCTATCGGAGTTATTAGTAAATATATTGACCTGATATAAATGGAAAATTCAAAAATGTATACATTAATTCATATTATATTGTTAATAAATTTAATAATAAGTATATTAATATAATATAGCACATTTTGATATTGATGTGAAATATGAGATATCTCAATATCTTTTATTTTTAGAGTTTTGGAATTTTAAATACGAGTAGTATAGTTGGTATAGTTTATTTAGATCAGTAACTAAACTTTTTTTTTAAATTTTATGGGTGCCTATATATATTATATCTCATTATTTTACTAATCAATTTTTTACAGGACATTGTATATATATATATATATATGTATATATAAAAAAAAATAGATTCAACGATAAAATTAGACATAATAATATATGTGTTGCATATTATTTATATATGTATAGAAAGAGGTACATTATTTATAACTTTATAAGCAATTTAAAATTAAATATTACTAAGCGTATATAATCAATTTTCTAATTATTATTTGTCAAGATATAAAATTATATAGGTACCTACTCGTATTTTATTACAAGTTAGGCTAATAAGTAATATAACTTTTCATAGCTTCTATTCAATGAAACCGCTAATAATGGTAATATAATATATTTTGTATACCAATTTTTTATACCAAAAAAATATACTCATCCTAAATTTATATGCTATTTCATAACAACAACAACAACAAAAATATTTACAAATAAATAAACACAACATAGTATATTTTGTAGAAATAAAAATTGCACACTCACATTTTTACTCAGGAAAATTTACGTAAATCATTTAAGTTATAATATTTTTATAACTCTAAGTCTTAAGTCATAATATTATCATAGTCTTTTCCATGAACTCTAGTGTTCCATGGTGTAAGATAAACCATGATCCAAATGTCATAATATTAAATATTTAAACATCATAAAATATTTATTATAGTGCCAATAAAGTTATGTAAAATGTTGTTTTATATTACGATTATATTTTTGTAGGCTTATTTTGAAGAACGATATTTGTACATACTACTTATAATATAGCATAACTTATTTTATAAATAAGTGAAAATTAAAATTACATTTTTTTGATAGTAGTATGAATATTTACTATTTAAGTAATAAGAGTATGTTTATAATGTTTGAAAACATCTTATTTCTTTCATATTGTTTATCTTAAGCGTTTTAGTAAAAACGATCTTAACATTTTTTTGCAATTATTTTTTCAATTATATTTTGGGATAAATAGTATGAAATATAACTGGTACCTATCATTATCAGACAAACCTTGAATATAAATTATATATTTTCAAATAATTACTAAAATATTATTTGTTTTGCATTATAATAAGAAATATGATTAGGTAGTATTATTTACTCTAACAAAATAATAGAAATATTAAAAAACCGTACAAACTCGAGATATTTAAGTGTACCTACAACAACTATTACAGCTATTATAATAACTACTGGAGAGAAGTCCCTATAGGGGAATAAATTGTCAAGTATCTAAAAAACCAAGTATATAATCTTTTATAAATAAAATCAATTTAATTGTACTAATTTTTTGTTTTGAAGTATAAACTTGCAGCGTTTAACAAAATGTAGGTAGGTATTCGTATAATACTGTGACCTGAGTTAACTATAATGACCGTAGGCTGCACATGGGCATTGTTCGAAACCGCACATTTTTCATAAGTAATTTTCATATAATTTTCCTTTGGTTTAATATGTATTCAAGAAGGGGTCAATATTTCATTATCAAACTCATTTGATCGACAATTTAAAATTAAAATACAAAATTTAAAAAATTTTTTTATTTAGCTATTGTTTGTGAGGATCAAAAGCTAACAGGCATAAAATTAAATGATGTTTGAAATTTAGATAAATTACCCAATGATGGTCAGCTAATAATCAGTAAGTATAGAATATAGATAACATATAATAAACCAAAATAAAATAAAATTCAAAGTCGATTATAATAGTTTACAATGTTTACATGGTAAATTCACACCTAATAATCCTTCATTTATAAATATTAGTACAAAGTTAAAATTTAAAGATTTTGATTAGAAACATCACGTAGAAACAGTGGCATATTTATAGTTTTAGCTGGGGGGAGGTCGACCGGGATTAATCCCTCCATAAAAACCTCACTATCAGAGAGTTTTAGTTGGGATTTTCCATATTTGTATACATAAGTAGTATAAAATATAAAAAAGTCCGGTCAGTACGAGGTGGAAGTACTTCTTTCGTCGGATAGGATACTCTGGTGGTGAATATATTGAATTTAAAAGCAATGATAAGTCATTTATTTCTATAAAACAATTATTTTTACAAAATAGGTAACCGTGAAAATTTAATTTGTTATTTTATCATTTCTTCTACATTTATAAAATATTTCTGTCATGTATCAATCATTTTTTTTTTAGAAAATCTCAGCATTAGTAAAGATGAGGTTATTATGTTATTTGTAGACCAGTGGTGTAGTCAATATTTTTTTTACAATGATTATCTATCATCGGTAAATTAATGTGTTGCTATTATTTTCTGGTAGTGATGACTTGGTACCTACATGGAAACACGTAGGGTGCTCAAAAATATAATATGATATAACATATGTATATAATATATGTTAACATTAGAGATCAAAATAACATTTAACTATATGTGAAGATTACAGTTAAAAATTGAAAAACTGTGGTGGAAGTTGGCCCTCAGACAGAATAGTGTAGTATTATTATTTAAATTAGAAAGTATTCGAAAAATAATATTGAGCGAAGTTAGGCATAATATTATTTGTTTTATACAAAATATTGGTTTCATTATTGGTCTCTCAGGTTAAGTTAGGTATCCTTACCTAGCCCAAGCATCATAAATCCAAAATTATTTCTATTAATAAATGTCTTACTTCTTACTCTCTTATTTATTATCTTTTCTCAAATCTTTATACTGTGACTCATAAGCATTATCACCATAATTTCCATATTTCTGTAAATTTTCTTTACTTTTAAATATTTGTATTACACAACTCACCTTTTACGTTTTTAAAATTTTTCCTTTAACTAGTACGTTATTAATGAACTTTGTCAGCCATCATATATTTAAACTCCCGAATACTTTCCATAACTCTACTGGTACTCCATCCTATTCTATCTTACCGCTTTCTTATATTTAATTTTTCTAACCACACTCCATACTTATTCTTCTGCTGTTAAATCCATCAGTCCTAAATTCCACTTAACTTAATCGAAAATTCCTTATTTAAAATATTCTTTCCATTTCTGTATCAATCCCTTATTGTTTGCTTGATTTATTTTATAATTATTTAATCATAAAGTCAAATATACACAGAATACTTTTTCAAGTACTCGTAATTACTTTTGACTTTTTAAAAAAATGTTTTATATCGTCTTTCAATACGTATTTTCACGTATTCCTTAATATTTAGGTACCTATTGACATTAAATGAGGATTCAATTATTAAATTAACCAACATTATACCATGCAAATGACTACAAATATTATTATTATAATTTTTATATAATTATTCATAATGTTGCTACGAACTTTTACAATATACTGAATTTCCTTATAACCCATTCCCGCCGAATACAAGTATTAGGTATGCAGTAGATTTTAAATATATCTATGCACGTTATTTATTATACAATGGTACCTAAATCAAGTTGTTGCGCGGGTCTATTGAATTAAAAGTTTAAAATGGTTTTTGTCAAAGTGAAGAAATAAATTGTTTGTGTGTAGATTTTATATTCGTCATAAACTTAGAAATAGTCGAGTTTTCTTCGTTTAAATGCGTACATGATTCCAGTAGGCAGTAATGTATTATGTAAAATCCGGAGAGTTAAATACATTTCATAATTTAGTTTTTTCAACTTAAATCATCGTTTTATATTTTTAATAAAATTATACGGTTTTTTTTTTTTTTTCGTATAATAGGTATATAACTTGTTTATGGCCAGTAATGACACATTCTACGCGTCCGTGTGTTGTTTATTATCTATCTATATATATATATAGGTGTGATAGTTGTGTATGGTATTCGAGTTGGGTTTATGTTTTTCGACGATAAAATGTAAGTATAGACATTACACGGTGAATAGCGTTTGCCATCGGCCATATAATATTACAGACTGACTGTCATTTGAAAGCATAATATTGGACGTTAAGTCTGGATTCACCGAGTAGATATGTATAATACACACTGCTTATACTGTATATTATATTCTTGCGCGGTACACGCGTAAAGTCACTACGGCTACACGTCACGTTTTTCAATATTTATGGACTCGAATCCATTTGTTTGTTATTTGGTTCGTTTTGGATCTTTGATTATTTAAAAAAAAAAAAAACATGGACACGCAGGATTTGATTGGGTTTTGTATCCATACGAAGAAAGGAAGAAAGGATAGAAATTAATCATTTTGTACACATACACGTATCTATATATACTATATATACTATATATATATATATATGTATAAACGTATAGGACGTGTAGCGTAGGTGAACCGTAACCGGATCGATTTACTTTTGCTTTTTAGTAGTTTTATTTTCGTTATAGTAAATATAATATCCATGCGTATATGATGGTCGTTCAACGGATGAAACTCGAGCTCTAGGCTGATTTTTTTCGTTTGTAAACCAACCCGAAACCAGTACACAGGTATGGCCAGAACGAATATATATATTTTTTTAATGATCTATATTGTGTGTGTGTGTGTGTGTGTGTTAGTAGACTGATAACTACCTGTAGTATCGGACGATTAAAAACGTTCAACTGACCGCTAGACGTAGTATATAAGTGTCTAACGTTATACAAATGTACACACAAACATACATTGGGTGGTTAATATATTCATAACCTTCAGTGATTTTCAGTCTGTCCAATCGTTTTCAAGCATCTGTCGGAATATATATGCAATTATAAATACATTTTCATCTTCTAGTCGTATTTAATATTTTACACAGCATCGCACATGCCGCGGTCCGTACTATAACTACGGCAATTACCTACTAGGACAATCGTGGATTTTATACACGACTGTTATAGAGAGGCCATTATAACGTATAGAGGTACGTTTTAAAGATAAGAAATTTGCGAGGAACGTTAAATTCCGATTTTAATACTTTTTAAAACACGTATATACATTTATAATAAAATATTTATATGCGAAATTAACATAATATTATATATTAGTACCTGGGCAAGTTCCAAGGCTGTAACTAGACTACATTTTCAGGCGGGCCATTAGAGAATAAATGGTAAAATGTTAAAAATATCTTTATGGTCGTTATAAATGTTCATAAGTTCTTTGTTGGCAATGATTATAGGCTTAGGACTATATGACATTGGAATGATCACAGAAGAAATTCGAATGCTCATTTCCCAAAATATTTTCGTAATTAATTCATTACTATTGTAGTAAGAGAGGGCATCCGATGGAAACCGGTGGTTTGTATCGTATTAGGTACTTATATTTCTTTTCGGTGTTTAAATAAGTCTATAGTAAATAATTATATTTCGTTTTCATGTTATGAAAAATACCTACTGTTTTAAGTTACCTACCTATATATTATGGTATATAGAGTGCGATTCAGATTTTGATGCATATATTTTTACCACCATGTTAAATTAATTAATTACATTAAATATTGTATCGATGTAAATACAATAATAATTATACCAACTAGACTAACTATAGGTAAACTACTACCACTTATATATATAATTATGGCTGAGAACATCAAAGTTATTATTGATCTTATTAATCATACAATATTTTATGGTAATGATATAGTAATATGCATACATTTGGAATTTTTTTTATATGGGGGGAGAGTGGGATGTAAGAGCCTTTTTCATTTAACTTCCACTGCCCACTCCCAAAAAATTTTGAATACCGACGCTCAACGTAAAAAATGTTTTAGTTTTGTATTATCTTTATACATCATGCACGAGGAAACATAATATCTTGCAATTTTACTAACATCAAATATATCTATCAAAAATATAAATAAACGACTTTTAACCTATAGGTACATTCTACCTATAAACAAAATAAACACCTTTAAATCTGTAAACATTTTATAAAAGAACTTAATAGAAATAAATAACATGTCTTAGAAATATTAAACATATATTTCAATTTTCGATTATAACTGGAGCCAGGTATCCCTTGATTTTACAATGATGTTTATTTTTATTTCTGGTAACTACTTTTCAGATGGAAGGAGTAGATTAGGAGAGTTTTTGAGAAAGAGATTATTTAATAGTTAATTTATTCTAGTTAGCACCGTAGAGTGAGAAAAACTTTAGTTAAGAAAAAAAGCCAACTGGCCGTATATGGTGATTTTTCGATTTTCTCAGTAGTTTTCTTACGACTAAAAAAATGACCAAAAATGACTGAACATTTTTATAAATTGGAAAATAATAATGCCAGAGACTCAAAAATTTTTATCAAATTATATTTATTTGCAGCACTATATTGAGGCAATAAAAATATCAAAACTTCTGATCACCTTTGTTATTTAATTTATAAAAAAAATTTTGAATTTAATTTTTTTTTGTTTTATATATATATTATAATATACCTATGCATAAAGTATAAACCTATATATATTTTTTTATATATTAAAAAAAAATGTATATATATTATTTTTTTGGGTAGGATATGTGTAAGAGTTTTAGAGTAAAAATCTATTATTTTACGTAAATATGGCACTTTAAAGAATAAACAAGTAATTTTCGGACTTTTGCAAAAGTTTTTTTAGAGTGTAAATGGAAACTACAAAAATGATGGAAAACGTTTATTTTAAACGATATAAAATTATTTTACTGAACTTCTCTTAGAATCTTTTTATGAATACGAGTATACTTGGAATAGGTCCTAACAGATTATATATTAAATAAAATAATACAGATTTTAACTATTAATATATGAAATATAAAGGAAAGCATCGCCCCTTAAAATTTTAATAGGATGGGTAGTCGACCTTTCTTGCTCCTCCCCAGTTTATGCTTATGTTGATATTTAAATAATTTAAATAAAGATATTGAGTAACGTACCTAGACAGTAGACTTCAACGTTTAAAATTACGTATAATTTGTATTCATATTAACAAAATACGCGGGTACAATACCTATATTAAATTATTGCTATGCAGAATAGGATAATGTCGATACTTCATTATGTATATGTAGGTATATCGTTTATAGTGATAAAAAGTATACAACTTAAGTAATAAAGATATACTTTTAGAGTACAATTATTGCCATAATGATTAATGACAATGTAATTACATTTATTTGAATATTTTACATAAACACATCAATTAACATGTTTGTTTGGAAGAAAATTAGTTTAAATTTATATTAAATTATGTTAATTTGAATAGATAATTGCACTTAATGCCTTTCAAATAACAACTACCTATATATTATATAAGCAAATATTTTATTTATGATTATTTTTATGATAAATATAGGTACATGTATATTGTATGTTCAATCAGTATTTTATATTTATTAAATGTTTATATAGTAATAATCATTCTATTATTAGTTATCTGTTATATGTATTCCAAATACTTTTAGAATACATTTTTTTTTACTAGATTTCAATAACAAAAATAGTACCTACCTCATTATAATATTATTATATTTAATACATTTTTTCCCGCGTATATGAATATAATATTGAAATTGATAATACACACTTACCTATTAATTTATTAGTTATATCCAAATTGTAATATCGTGTGATTCATTAATTTAAGTAATAAGTGAGTAGGTGTATATATTACGAGTATAATCTCGTGTAATGTTTATAGGTATATATATTTCTTCTATTCGTGTGTAAGTATTCAAACTCCTCTTAAACGGCTGGACCGATTTTAATGACATTTTTTTGTGTGTGTTAGAGTGGGTCCCTGGATGGCTTAGATTCACATCATTTGGACCCGGTAGATAGCGCTTCAATCGGGTTCTAGGAAATATTATTTTTGACTAAAATTTTTTTAAGACTTTTCGCACATCATAATATATAACCCCAAAATTTCACCCCTCCCAATATTTTATATTTTTTTTAACCATTAAAACCTTCTGAGAAGTTTATGAATAATTTGATCTTTTACAGAAGTTTGTGTACCATAGGTGGTACTGATGTCAAATTCTGTGGTATTTGTAAATATATAAAATATTTTTTTAAATTGTATTAAAATGGATTAAGCAAATAGAATATATAAAATACTAAACACTGGGGCAAACGAAGTTGCATAAGATTGCTATGTTGTACCTATACAGAAAAGTTTCTATAAAGATTAAAAAAAAAATATCTAAAACAAAACAATTAAATTAAATAGTTATATAAAAGCCTTTCATACGCCTAATCGTTCTAAACAAGATTAAAAATCCGTGTATTATTTTCAACTACACCTAATATCTCCTGAATGGATAATACACTATAATATAATTCAATGAACATCCAACAGCTTCGAGAAACCATTTACAAACAGCGAATGGTAAGTATCTTCACATATACCACCATAATAATTCGTTTATAAATATAGTCTGAAACGTGACTAAGTCAATAGGTAGCAAATGTGTACATCGATTATTTAAAGTGACATCGCGGATATTTTATTAAACTATTTTTTGGACATAAATTATTTCATTATAATAATACGTGTGCGACACTCGAGTGTTTATATTATTACAGCATCTGGAATCACCCCCCCCCCCCATAAGTACTCCACCACCCGAGACTATTCCTTAATTACGTGTTTACATATCCATACACTAATACGGTTTAAACCTCTAAAATAACTCAAACGACTACCTATCTTTACGGTTTGTATATTATACCTACCTTTAATCGTTTCACCACAAATATTATAATGTATGTTAGGAAATTTATCATTGAGAGTATTTTGTACTGTGTTTGTTGATGTTGATACCTATGTAAAATAGTCAGGCAATTTTAAATGTAGGACAAATTTATTTGAAACTGCAGTCGTTTATATAATAGTTTTTACGCATGTTTTCACACCCCATTTAATAAACTATAATCTACTACACATTTACATATTAATAATTTTTGTGTTTGTGTGAAAATATATATAACTGCATATATTTTATATATTGTAGTATAATGTATTAACACAGTTATTTTAAATTGCACGCCATGGTGGTAAAATGCTATTCATTGCCATAGTTTATTGCGTACCTATTGAGAAAAAAATATAGTAGCGGACAGTGGTACAGTCGCAATAATTCAATATTGTGCACGTTTTGTTCATTTAAATTTTGATGGCCCATTAAATTGTTTTTATCGCATATCATGTTATAATATACAGGATGAAATTGTGAAGATATAACTAAAATATGACCTAATATTTCGTATGATTTAAGTTGCCTATGTATATTATTATCAAGTCGTTACAATCATAAATCTGAAATATTAAACATTTTTAAAATTTTCGCTTTTATTGTGTCAATAAATTTATTTTATCATTAATTTACGAAACGTATACAGTTATAGTCTGAGTGGTG
This sequence comes from Pemphigus obesinymphae, assembly GCA_025469235.1. Classification (NCBI taxonomy): domain Eukaryota; kingdom Metazoa; phylum Arthropoda; class Insecta; order Hemiptera; family Aphididae; genus Pemphigus; species Pemphigus obesinymphae. The sequence continues at coordinate 37,975 of JAIPRL010000622.1, forward strand.
AGTAATATAATTAATAGTGCATTGGAAATATAGATTTCCAGTTGTACTTTTATCAGACACACTATAGCCACTACATCAGATACAGTTTTACGTTATAAACATGATTTCTAATATGTACTTTGACAAAATAATTTTAACAAATAATATATAATATAATTTTAATCTACCATAAACTTTTTCGATTTATGAAATTATAAGTTATATTTTTAGTTTATAATCGGTATTCTATGAGACATCCTATATAATATAATATACAATTTTATACAGATAAATATTATGATTTATATAAGTATGTACATATTATATATAGTTCTGAAACACCTTGGGTTGTGATTGTGTTACGAATTATTTTATGGTGTAAGGTGTATCCTTTTATTTTAATTATAATTCGTATTTAGAATATTGCGAGGACGAGTTATTCAGATTTTTGAAATAACAATCTAGCAGAGACTTGTATAGATATTAATCTGTTTTTTATTTTTGTTTTGGTAACATTAATTTTTATGGGTAAACACGTGAGGAGTTCGATGCACTACATAGGTAATATTATATTATAGAGATTTCAAGTTTCAACACTTTATATCGAAAACAGTTTAATGAATCAGAAATTCGAACATATAATTAAATATGGCAGTTCTATGAGTTACAACTATCAAAAATCACTATTGGACGTTTTGTCGGTTCGATAATTACGTGTCTCAATTTGAATACCGCACAAAGTACATACAGTGCTATACACTTACACTGTCGATGTTCGATAATAATTATTATCTATTTACGAGCCCGACGGTTATTTGGATAGTGAAATGCATTTACACAATTTCGTGAAACTCGAACAATCGATCAGTCGACATGTTCAGTGCCCGATGGGATTCGATATTCATCATTGGCCCTTCGGCTAGTGTCTATAGAATATATATATATATATATATATATATATATATTATATTTCGACTGTGTGTATAACACTACATGCCACACACTGTGATGGACTAGTTGATTTTGGGACATAGACGCGGTTCGGAGTCGTGAATGTACGCCATGGCGGCCATCGCGATCACGACAGACAAAGTGGTGTAAGCGTTATGAATTACGCGGCAAAAGATATATTATACGGTAATTATTATAGTCGTATACGAGGATTGACTGCAATGTCCGAAGACGCGTGGCAAAAGACGCAAACGTGCAATATTGCGCTCGTTCACGTGTATATGCTCGCGTTATCTCTTGTCGGCCATTACGTCATGCGCACTGGTAATAATGCATTAATGTGCGTAGGCCGTCCAAACACTTGAATGTACACGTAAAAGAGACAAGTTTATGTTTATACTTTATGTACGCATATTACGTATTATGGTTTCCTCCGATTCGATCCGATTATATTATACGATTTGAATATTGGGAATACCATTTCCCTTTTCCCCGTATCATTTTGGAGACGATTCCAAGGACAACGGCAACGCGTTGATTTGATTTTCCCGTAAATATACGTGTACATAATATGTGTTACGTGCGCACTTATATCTATCCGTACGACTGGTATATACCAATGAAATATGTCTGGTTCTGAATTAGGGGAGTTCATCACGTTCACATGTCAAGGGGGCAAACGAAAAATCGTTGTCAGTCGTAAACCATATTATATATTATAACGCGCGTTAGTCCGGGCTATATAGTAGTAACTACTTATTTCTTTTTTCGAAAATATACGACGGTGGTGGTTATTAAATAAGTCTAGATTGAGTATTTTTTTTTTTTTTTTTTGAAAATAAATTCAAAATACGAGTACGCTCATACCTATACTATTAGGTATACTTTCTTGCATTGAACATCGAAATTATATTGGCATTAACTCTGAAATCGTTTTAAAAGTATGTATTTCATATGCATATGTAACATCAATTCAATTTACAGAAAAATCCGAGTTTCGTTTAAATGTTATTGTTAAACATATTTTTACAAATGGAAAAATTGATTCATTACGTACCTATATATGTATTTTTGTGATGGTAGCTGAAAAAAATAGACAAATGAATAGCTCGGGCATTAAAAAAAAAAAAAATAAAAAAAAAAGAAGCAAAGTGTACAAAACAATATTTGAGTATATATAGGTGTATTCAATTTACTAGGGTTTTACTATTAATTATAGTAATAAAAAAGTTGAATGATGTACTCGAAGGTCTGTCTTTTAAATTTGATTGAATGTTATCTGCAGTTATCTACATAGTCATAGGTTATATGCATAATATACCGAGTTTAATAACATTTGAATGGAATGCACCTATGCATATAAAATTGATATATACAAGTTATATGGTGCCCCCTATCTCATCATCTAATCTGACCAATTCTCATCATACGCATTATTGATGCAACAGCTTATAGAATGACATAAAACATATAAGCCTTGGTAGATTCTAGTTATTCATTTTAAAAATTAACGTATACCATATATATATATGAAATTATATTTACTCTTTATTTAAGATATATTTTTTTTTAGAACTTTCAGTATTCATAAAAAATATAAATATATAGGTAATTTATGTTTTATTGTGTATATAAAATTAATTTTAAAGTAGGTAATTTGTTAAAATTTTTATGTTACAATATCATAAGCATACCTATATTATAAAATTTAAAGGTATTTATATAATTTTTAACATAATATAAAATGTATTTAGTGTAATAACGATTATATTTATTTGTTTTGAAATTTGATTTAAATTATAGGTGCTAAAACACAGTGTTCTATGGCAGGTTGTGTAAAACCATTAGGGGAGCATTTTATATAATGGCGGGCCCTTGATATATTATTGGGATGGGCCAATTTTTTTGTATGAGGATTACATATTAGTTTGTTAGGGCACTAATTTGGACCGCAGTTCGTACAAAAGCACGACCTGTGCACACGTCTATGACTTATGTGCAACTCTATGGCAAATTTTAAATAAAGTTACTTATAGAATAATGAACATTAAAATATATATTCTTGTTTTTTTTAAAAAAAAAAAAATTGTTTAATCATTAATGCCGTTTTTAAAATGTTAAAACTATGGTATAAAATGATTCAATTATACGTGGAGTTAATATTTATTTATATGATCTGGAAATATTGATTATATTTTAAAAGCATTATGATTTTAATTTTAATTTATATGCGTGTAGTATGGTGGTTAATATAATATTATGTTTAGTTCTAACTCCTAGACACAGGTTTAAGTGATACTCATATCATATATGTTGTTATACTTCTAAATATGAATGGTCGGGTATGCAATAGTATAATAGAATATGTAATGGATTTCAAGAAGCTCGATTGCAGTATTCTTGTATGAAACATATTTCGTGACAATTTTATCATTAAAAAAAATATGAAATAAGTGGTAGGCGTAAATCAATATAAATAAAATGCATAAATCATATTTGCACTTTCTTTTTAATTGTTTGGGTGGGTCAGTGCCGTAACTACGATTTTCTCAAGGACCTCAGGTCGAACATTTTTTAGTAGATTACATTTATCCTCTCTTTTATAGTAATATATGACAAATATTTTATAATGTAAAATATAACCGTCAACAAAATTTTTATCAGAATTTTTATATAAAATAAAAATATTATATTAAGTATATATTTTTCAATAAAGTATTTGAAAATGTTATTATTTCATATACCAGGGGTGAGGATAGGTAGTGCAACTGGATTTGGTATACTATTTTTTTAGTTAAAATTAAAATTAAGATAATTAAAATAAAATAAAAATTTTATCGAATAATATTTTTAATTATTTTGTTATTTGATAATATTATAGGTAATTAAATATAAATATTATTTTTTATAAAGAAATAAAATAATATTTAATTATATATATGTAGAGATGAATAATTTAAAACTATAGCGATTATTTTAAAGTAAATAAATTATTTTTAATATATTTTTCGTCATCATGCCTTATTTACGAAGAGAAAAATTGAATTTTATAAAGATAATCTAGAAATTTAGAATGTCTATTTAAAATGTAATATTAATAACATCAGGCAAGTTACTTATAAAAAAATATCGAAAAATAATTTTGGTAACTCTACATTTACTATTTATTGGGAAAACAAATTAAAACCCAGAACCAGAGACGTAGGTATTCATAATTTTTATGCTCGGTGCATATTTTTCTACGCCCCAAAAAAAATGTTCAAAACTTTTTTTGATGCTATTGTATACTGAAATTTGGTGCCGGGGTTTTCCTAAATGTGTCACTGCCCAGAGCGCTGCTACACATAATGGTACAGACTCTATAATATACCAATGGTCGGCTGTATACATTTGAAATTATTTATACAAAAAACAAGTTTTATTAAGTATTTGTGATACATATAGGTAGGTATCTATGTTATCAATTATTAATTAAGAATTGCTTTTAGTATTTTTTTATGCATAATACAGTTTGCCTTAATAGATAATGAAATATTAATAACCTAAAAATATTGGTGGTATTGCTAAATATGTGCATTTTTAAACTAAGCCCGGTCGACAAATTCTGACTTAATTATATCGTTCATAACTAGTTAAAATACATACATTCCGAATACAAATTAAAAAATGAAATGATGCGAGTCATAATAGCGCTGGATACATATATGCCTACATAACTATGTGTGATATACTCACAAATTTCAAAATAAAACACGACCGAATTTTCCTGATTGCAGTTTTAAAATTAGTGCATTAAACTTCTTTCAATGCAAAAATATATTGAAAAAATGTGTGTCTGGTATAGTAGATTTATAACAAAATATTTTATGTGGTAAAATTTAAAGTATTGTTAGTTTATTTTGCTAGTATCCATTATTAAATAAGCGTGTATTTAGCTTTAAACATATTTTAAATGAAATTGAAAATTAAAAATTAAATGTTGTGTATATTTTTATTAATTAAACTTGTGCATTTTATTTTGATACTTGAATAATAATATTTGAATATTTCACATACACATTTCAGAAATAGGTATATGTATTATTTAGTTGTAGCACACCGTAATAATATGATATATTAGTTTTTATAAATTGCCGAAGAAACAATGATTGATGAGTATTTCGTGTAACTAAATGTGGGTGGGCATAGAATGTAATTTAGTGTCATTAAAAAAAAAACTTTATGTTTACTTTAAGAAAAAATCATATAATATCTATAATAGCCTCTAAATTTCAGTAAAAATTATTTGGTTAGCGTAAGATGAAATTAATCTATCAATCAATGGTTATTTCAAGATTTTTCAATTTTAATGCAACAAAATTTATTTTATATTTAATGTAATATGTAAAACAAGCGTAATGGAACTATAGGTACTTATTCGCTTTGCATCATTACTTTTAAGCAAATCAGGTCGTCACGTTATTATAAATGTGCGGTACTTCTAAAAATATAAACGATTATGATAAAGGGAGTTTCAATGTAATGTAGATACACCCATTCGTGGTTATAAAAAAAAAAAAAAAACAAAAAAATTCAATAAGTGGAAATTGTTATGAGAAGATTTCAATAGTTTTAAATCGATGCCCGTGGCAGTTCATTTAAAACGTTAAATTTTGTAAACAAAAGATATAATATTATATAAGATTATATAAATGCATTATAATTTAAAATATTTTCTAATATTGTTTCATACCTATAGAGGTATATAGATGTTATCAGATGCCAGATGGTATCCAAAATTCCAAAATAAAGAGCTATAAGTTTAGCGGGTTAAAAACAAAACGCACATCGAGTAAAAGTAATTAATTTCAGTGTATCGACAGCATCGTATCAAAACTTCTCGACTGCGTTTTAATTATAGAATATGTGCGTTTCAAATATTATAATATTTAGTTGTATATATATATATATACATATTTATTCTGTAGGTGTATACAATTAACTACTTAAAACGCACGCGGAACATCTTGTGGAATTAGTGATTACCAGTTTTTCTAATAATCACTAGGATTAAGATATATGGTCTCAGCATCCATCGGTTGGACCACAATATTGAATGTCATTAACCTCTGGGTCGATGGCTGCCACTGCACAGGTTTCATAATACCTACTCGTTTGTGTAAATTTCCTACTTCTTTAGTCCAGAGCAATGCATTTTGATGGGCCTATATACATATTTGTTATGTAGGAAGTGGTTCTATCCTACCCATCCAACCAGGCACTCGGATGTTATAATACGAACTTCTAACTTGACCTTGGCCGTGAGTATGCATATAAATAGGCTCGAGGAGAAGAAAGTAAAAACAATAATCTTTCTCTCGTAGTTCTAAAATGGTTTCAAAATACAATACCAAGACTATGGAACTTTTGGTAAGTAATATTTTTCATTTTTTTTTATTTTTTTTTTTTTTTATAATTTCTGTCCGTCATATTGTAGTACATAATGTTTTGCGTACACATTTTTATTTTGTTCATTTATGTTTTAATACGTTTTATGTAAGGATTACTGATTGTTCATGTTTATAAATAATTAGTTAATATTTTTCAATACGGGAAAATTAATCATTTTTTAAAAATAAATATTTTAAATTTAAAAGTGTTAGGGCAACAATTATTCCACATTGTATTATTTTTTATTAAATAATTAGTAATATTCTTCATCAGACAAAATGATAAATAAGCATGTATTCGAATTATGTTTACAATAAATACAACTGACCGATTTTAATATTTCAAAATTCACAGTACCTACATAAAATATATTCTTCAATGATGAAGTTAATTACATTATTTACTTTGAAATTTCAATATTTATACCTAATATTATACAACATAACTATTACATAAATTATTACGAGCCCGATTTATTAAGTGTATAACATGATAATTGTGTGGTGAATTTTTTAAAATTATGTATTTATTGATATCATATAATTATTATTGATAAAATAACCAATAAGACTACTACAAATTAAACGATCTATCCAATTATATGTTTATGTGAAACTTATAATTATTTTCAATGTTCATTACTTCATTATATGAAGATAATATAGACATTTACCATTCAAATTAAGTAATGTGGGTGTGATCAAGTAATTAATACATATTATAAATGTATTAAATTATATTAGTTCATAATAATTTATAATTGTATGTATAACATTCATTTTAAAGGGTAAATTTACTTTCATAGAAATACACTTTGATGGGTTTGATCGTGACGTGTTTGACAGTGGCGGCTGATCCATTGAAACAAAAACCACAGACGTTGAATTTTTCCCCGGCAAAAAGTTCACAACAAGTGCCTAATGAATCAAAGCCAGATTTCATACCTATATTTCTTTATGCTAGAGAAAATTCATTGGATGGTGATTATAACTTCAAGTGAGTAAATTATATGTTTCCATTTATATAACATAATAAATTAATAAGAAATCATTTTACTTGACCCTGTTCTGGTTTGATTTGGTTCATACACACTTATACAACTGCTTGAAAAACATTGAAAACAACACGTTATACTATGACTGTGTTAGAAATAAAATAAATAAAAAGCATTTCTATTTTACGTAAATGTTATGTTAGCATTTTATTAATTTACTTTGTTAAATAAAAAAGTCATTTTTGCCTCATATAGGTTGTCAAAATCATAAATTATATAAATAAAATACGAATAATAGTTAAATTTATGTTTCAAAAAATTAGTTTTGAATTTAAAATAAAATAATTAAATACATTTTACCTATTAAATTCTGTATAGCTAGTAAATCTGCAATATATCTAAATTAAATGTATATTTTAAATTTTCAACTTAATACTGTAAAAATGAAAATGTGTCTTTAGAGTTTATAAAAATGTTTTTTCTTATGGTTTTTAAATTTTTTGTTCAGTTTCTATTCATGGTACCTATAGCTGGTATATAATAACATTATAATATACTGTGCTATATAACCTATGTGTAATTATTCATTTTTCGTTGTAATATTTGTGACTTTTATTTTATAAATATTTTCAATATTAATAAAAATGAATATTAAAATATTTGAACCTTGTAGAATTGTGTAAATCTTAGAGTTGTATAAAATGTACAGAGTATGGGTAATAAATTGATTGACATAAAATTAACATTATTGAGGAATCACTCGGATAAAATATGAATGAGTAATATTATTTTATCGTAAGATTTTATGTTTATAATTTAAGACATCTAAACAAAATTTACCATTAAATATAATAGGTTAGATTATATATAATGACCGGAATTAATTGTTCTTAAATATATAGGTATAACTTTGCTTATATTTTCTAAGTGCATTTTTCCTGCTAAAGATTTAGTATTTCTGAAATCCATTATAACTATATAAAACTATATAAAGAATTACTAAATATTTCCTCATAATATAAAAACTATTTTATTGTAAATGCATTTCACAAGTCAAAACTCGTGTTTGTTTGAATTCATTTGCAATTCAAGTTGATAGTTTTTAATTAAAAATAAATATGTGAATCATAAAGTATCACATTTTTATTAAGATATCACAGTATCACCAACATTTGTTAAGTCAGTATACGAAATGATTATAATTAATAGCGTCATAGTGGTGGGGTATTATTATATAATTATAGAACACAATTAATTAATTATCTAATTTGGTATAATATCACATAAGTTTTTTTTCTTTTTTTTTGTGGGGGGAGGGGGATTGCTCCTATTGCCACCCTCAAATACGTGCCTGATGGAGGTGTATCTACTTAGGAATTTTATATATATTATTATATATTAATATATTAATTATATAATATATATATAGGTATATATAATTAATTATACATTTTTACAAGCCCATATTACGGTGAGGGGGGAGGAGTTTGGGGAAACCAACGGTTTCAAGACTTAAAATATTATTTGAGGCATACAATAGATTTTTTGTAACATACAAAATATATTTATAAAATAAAATAAGTATAAATTAAGTAGGGATCTATAAATATTAAGAGAACATCGCACATTGACACCTAAAAGCTAGGAAAAACTGTGAGACTTCCATCAGATTTCAGGCAGAAGATAGGCCGACAAATTCAAATACGTTTTTAGATTTTAAATATGACTTTTTAAAGTTTCAAAAGTTTGTCATAATATGCCTGTAATATCATGATTACACAACAATAAAAAGTGGTACAAGTACGGGGATATTTTTATATTAATTTAAAAATATATTTAAATATTTATAAATTTTTAGATTTTTATTTTTCCTAAAATATCTTGAAAATTGCCCATACAGGACCACTTAAAAATCGCAAATGTAGCTTCTTCTTAAGGATAATCCAGTTAAAATTATTTTTTACTATAGGTAGGTTTAGGTTTTAGGAAATATGTTTTCAATAAAAATATTATTACTTATTATTAGGACTTGGTAATTGAAGACTACCATTATTTTTAACTTCTTCAACGATGATGAAAAATTTTAGAAAAAAAAATATAAATATGGTCTGAAATTCGTTAATAATACCCTAAAAAGATTAAATTGTGAAAAATAATAACCTAAAAATTTGAGAAATACAACAAATAATCTATGAGTATAAAAGTTACAGAAAATGACCTTAAATTTAAATTCATTAATAATAAAAAAAAAAAAAAACAATAAAAATGGTAAAATCAAAATTAGATTTGTAGGAGTTAGAAATACATTTTTATATTTTATTTTAGACATATACCAAAAATAAAAATAAAATAAATTTGATACATTTGAGTAAAACATATACAAATGTAAAATAAAAATCATCCTTAAATTATTTTCAAATCTTAATGTTATGTGTCTTTATATTTCTAAACCTATCAATGTTTTTTTTCATATTTTGATAAGAAAATCATCCTCTTGTTCTTTTTTTATGTTCACTACTGAGAATTATATGTATTTTTCATAGATTGATTGTGGGGGGGATGTTCACACTCCAAACCCCATAAACTCCCTTTGAGCACGCTCTTGTAGATGGTACTGATTAGTGATAAACGATAATAATACTTAAAATTATTAATCAATGAATTATTTGAGTTCATAATAATATACGCAAATATTTGGAGTTGAGTAAAATATAAAAGTATAATGGTACGTTTGTCCAGTACTCCAGAGTCCGGATATGTATGATCAAATTATTAACCCTCAATTAATGATTATTTTTGATATAATTATGTATATATTATGCTACTAAAAATATATGTATTGAAATTTCGTAAATTAAAAACTTAGTAAATTGGGTATACAAATTTAAGGAATAAGTCTTTTGGGCACCAGACGATAATAAATGGGCTATACAATTTTAATAATTTCAATTTTTAGTATTCTGACAGGACACTAATATATTTATTATTCATTTTTAATAACTCATTTTTAGGGCACTGATTACCTACATAATATATATATTAATATATATTAATAGGTACTTACCTATGTACTTACACATAGGTACAATTTTACTTGCTATATAGGTACAAGTATTGTAAGTTATTCAATTTAAGAAAATAACTATTTAGGTATAGATAATTTATTAAGATTAATTGGGTAGTATAAAATCTATAGGTTTAAAATGTTGATCAAAATAATAATCATTTTGTATTATATTTTTTGACAATTTAATATATATATATATATAGTTTTAAATACACGATTCCAACTAATTTTATAAGATTGATTTTTTACGTCTCAGCATAATAGTTTTTATTATGTGCAAAATAATTTAAATTTAAAACGCCTACTAAATTTTAGTCTATTAATAATTATATATTGATATTATGGTATATATTTTTATTTCATATAAAAACTACGTGCTGAAACATGCCAAGGTTCTTAACATTTTTATGACCCTTAATACTTTTAGTGATCGATATGATTAGGGTTAGTTATCACTAATATGGTGCCCAAACGACCGGCTTGGCATTAAACGATTTTATGGATGACGTGCCGTTCAACCCTGCATACATACTATACGTATACGTGTAGGATAAAATGTAATGTCCAAAAAAGGATTAAATAAGTGCTTAAAACGAGTTTATTATTACTCCCATATTTCATTTTTATCAAATCCATATATGAATGTAACAAATCTTTTTTATAGCATAAAGTTATAGGTATTTGTATAGAGATAATATAGTGACATACATAAACAGTTATAAAATATTATGTATGTGCATTTAGTCGTTCATATTTTACGAATACATATTATATATGTTTTATTAATATATATTTTAATTGTCGTTTTTATAGATACGAAACCGGAAATGGCATTTTCGCGGAAGAACGTGGCGTCGTGGTAAATAAGGGCACAGAAGACGAAGCTAATTCCGTGGTGGGCTCATACAAGTACGTTTCACCGGAAGGCATACCTATAGAGGTGACGTACACCGCGGGAGTGGAAGGGTTCAGAGCGTACGGGGCACATTTGCCAGTCGGGCCACCGGCTGGGTCGAATATCCCGAAAAGTTCGTCGTTCAAGAACGTCGGCCCGAACGCGTTTGCCCGTCCGCAGTACAGAACGTCACACTTCGATTCGCCGAAGGACACTCGGGCATCGCTGGAGGTGCCGTCGGATGGCGGCCACGGACCGTCGTTACAGTCCGAGATTTCGTTCGTACCGAGTTCAACGGGATCGCCAACGACGGAGCAGGCCGGCCAGGTGGCCGCCTCGAACAACGTGGCGGAACAACAAACGCAGATATTGTTTGTGAACGGCCGAGAGGCGACCGAAAAGCCTTTGGAGATCGTCCGAGAGCCGACAGCCGGTAACGAGGTGGAACAAGTGAAGCCCCCGACGACCGGCAAACCGGAATACCAGCAAATTCAGCAGTCATTTTTCGACCAAGCATCGCAAAACAAATACGTTTCTTCGACTTCGACTTTGGCCCCGGTACAACAACCGTTGCAGCCAGTCGAAAATTTCGAATCGCCCAAGTCGTTCGTGCCCATCGTGCCCGTTCTCCAGGCCGTACCGCACGCTGCCCAGACGCAGCCAAAGGTCGTGCCGGTTTTGCAAAGGGTCGTGCCCGGATATCAACAACAACAACAACAGCAGCAGCAGCAGCAGCAATACCAACAACAACAGCAGCAGTATCAACAGCAATATCTGCGGTATCAACAGCAACTACATCAGCAACAGAGGTTCAATACAAGACCTCTTCTACCAACAGCTTACAATCAGCAGCAACGCCCGGGATCGGTACGCCAATTCAGCATAGAACCGCAACAAATGTTGTACATGCCGCATAATCAACAAGGGCGATACTTCCAAATGCCTCTGATGCAGCGAACATTGGAGCCACCCAAGTACTAAACTTTCGTCGTTGGTTTTCAGAAAATCACGTAGTTTAAGAGTTTTTTTTTTTTTTTTTTTTTTTTTTTTTTTAATAATAAACTATAAGCGACACGTGGTCATAATATATCGATAAGTTTTATATGTTCAGATGACGATTGTCTCGCGTGTCTACGCGATTCACGTGAATAAAGAAATTGATCATAAATGAATAAATTTGAACACTTCACCCGTGATCAATGTGTACTTGAATATTTGCATCTAATTCACTTCTACTTGTACAAACACAACGTGTTAATATGACGAGTACCTACATTAATAGAAATAAGAGTGAAAAAAATTTAGACTTTATAGAGTGGGCACCTTTCTAGGAGACCAAATAAGGCAGGCGTGTCCAACAATAGTTATATAATGTTTTATCATTATCATACATCCATTTGTTAATTATTTATTAGCATTAGCTGTGGGTGAACTGTACGCGATGAAATAGTACACAAGGCCAGGGATGACCGTGACGACGACCATGTTGTTGACGTTTTTAATGAAGGGAAAAATATATTCAAAACGATTGCCATCGACCCGTGCCGTTTTTTCCGCACGATTTTTTTTTTTATTATGGATCATATTATAATATAATATTACGCATACGGGAGTACCACTAACAGGTGCTACAGGACTAGCTATATACCTATTAAAACCTACATAGGCGGCGCGAACGAGATGATCTATAGAGAAGATTACGTTAGTATACTCGGGGCTCGTGCATCCTGGATAGTCCGAAAACCAGTTCTCTCGAAATTATATTATGATTATTATTATTTCAAGTGTAATCACTTGTACACACGTATCGAACGATATTTTTTTTATTGCCGTTATGAGTAGAGTATCGATATCTTGCAATGTACGATATTGCGCCCGCGAATACCTTGTTCTGATTTTCAAGTGGCTATTCGCTAATTTTCCCGGGGCCTATAGGCGGTGTTCCGCGCTTGGCAAACGGCGTTTCATAAGACGAATAGCACAAATAACTGGTTTCAGTGTTAGACAAACGAAATCGCTTCGTAATGGTACGATTTTGAATATTATGATGTATGCATACGTATAAGATTTCTATTATCGACCGTCGTCCGGTTGCAACGAGTGGGCGGTCTCTAGATATAATATATATGTTTACAATTCGGCTGACGGTCTATTTTTGAAGAAGAAGAAGAAGGCTACCGTCTAGTAAAAACACTGGTATATAACACATGCAGATCCGGCCTCGACCATAGTTGTATATAATTTTCGGGGAATAAAAAAAAAAAATGTGTCAATTTAAATAACGAAAAGATGATATGTCGCGGGTACGTGCCGATTGTTGTGCACACTGCACAGCAGGAAGCTTTTTTTTAATACAACGGTCGACTGACATAAAAATATCAATATATAACCATTAAAACGTCTCGTCCATAAGATGGTTATTGAAAATATTATTTAGAAACATTGGACCGTCACTATCATATATATTATATTATATTGCACGTGTAGTAAGCATATTTATCATTAAGTCAAAACCTGAGAGAGATGGTATTTTAATCAGTTGCAATTTACGTACCTAATTAAGATTGTTACAGTGGTACCAATGTCGAATGTTAAGTCTTAACGTCAAAAATTTACTATTAAAAACTATTATACGAATTTTACTGAAATAAATTGTCATGATACGACCTTTAAATTAAAAAAGTTTACATAGTTCGTATTTTAAATGATGGGGGGGGGTTTTTTTTTAAATAAATTGTTAGACATAAAATGTATTTCTTTATATTAGGCGTGAAATAGTTACTAAGACTTGGATTATTTTAATGCATCTGTATATTATTTTGGAATAACTAAAACGATGATTTCAAGCTAAAAATGCATTTCAGATACATATAAAATATTATTGTACCTAATGTAATTTTCGGGGAATTTTTCATATTTTTAAGTCATATTTGATACTTTTATAGAAATATGGAAAAAAATTTACATAGATTTATAATTAAATATACATTTTTCAAAAAGATCTTACTTGTAAATAATATTTTAGATTCTGAGCGTAGCGATGGAGCTAGTGGTTTTACAATGATGTTTATTTTTTTTTTTTCTCTGTTAACAAATTTACTACCAGAAGGAGTGCTCCGATCTTTACACTCATACCCT
>JAIPRL010000622.1:52528-124704 GCA_025469235.1 Pemphigus obesinymphae
CGAAATTACGACGAAATTAAAATTCTCGATTTTACAAAATCGTATTTTTCGTAATTTTTTGGTAGTTTTTGCTTACGCATTAAAAAACTATTATGAAAATCGAAAAATGACCTCTTAAAAGTACCAATTAGATGCAATTTGCTACGGAAACCGGGTATGAGTGTAAAGATCGGAGCACTCCTTCTGGTAGAAAAAGTGTTTACAGAAAAAAAAAAAAATAAAAAAAATAAACATCATTGTAAAACCATAAGCCTCCTCGATACGCTCAGAATCTAAAAATAAAATAAAATGCATATTTCACTTTTGGATTATAAGGGAAAATCGTACTATTAATTTTAATAATTCATAGCATTGATATATAATCAATATTTATAATTACAAATTGTTTTCAAAATATTTTAATGGAAAAAAAACTTTTATATCGAATGTATATATGATACAGGTGTGCTTCACTGAATCACGACGAGAATATAATATGTTGGAACAGTAAATTAATTGAAGAATAATGTATATTTTCTGTAAAATACTTTCAACAATGCACGTGTACCTATACGAAAATATAATCGTAATTCGTATAATAGGTAAATACGAGTATTATTACGTGCGTTGAGGTGCGCACAAGCGTGAATGATGTGCATTATTGCTCCCGGCGAGACCAGTTACATTTAAATTATTAAATCTGAGAATAATGAACTGTGCTTTATAATGTAGATATTTAGTTTTTCACTTTGCAATTTGCTTAAATTTTTATAAAGCATTAAAAGTTTTTACAAAAATTCACATTGTAAAACGCGTTCGTGTTAAGCGAATTTTTTAGTTATTTTTTAATAATTGTTAGCAACTGATAGGGTAAAACAATATTCTGCACTCTCAGCAAAAAAATGTATTCCGCGTACGTCAGTGATATCTTGGCTTTTTCACGTGGTGTTATCGAAAGTGGTCGTACGACATGTGTGCGCGTATAAACATTGTCAAATAAACGTCGATTATTAAGGTAATATACGCATATATTTTTCTTTTTTTTTCATCAAAAATCTAATATTTAAGTACTTTATTAAAGGTTGAGGAGTAGTGTATTTATGATTTGATTTAATTTAATATATGCCAAACCATAAAAAGGTTCTTAATTTCTTTCACTAAAAAAAAAAAGTCTGCTATATTCTTACCTATCTCTTTTACGATAATATAAATATAATCAAAACAGAACACGATACTCGCGATTGTATCATTGTACTTTTAGTTCTGATAAATAAAACATAGGTAAGTACTTACATTATCAAAAAATTATCGGTTTACCCGATTGATATTTAACGTTATAAATTAGGTATTTTGAAAATTGTGTTCAATATACATGACTCATAAATTTAATTGTTTTAAAATCGATAACATACTATTCGATATAATTATTTGATTATCAATATTTTGTCTACGTCTACTTCCTCCTTATTTCACTTATTAGGAATAATAAATATACTTCCGTGATAGAAAATAATATAATCACAGTGGTCAATTATAAAGAAATATTAAACTAATAAAATGTAAAAAATACTTATTTTCGAATTTTGTTTTTATTTTTGAGTCGGTCATAAAACATTTAATAGATACACAATAATTATACATGTATTGTGTTTGGGCAATAGAATATTATTGTATATTTAATTTTAATTTTTAAAATTTTCAAATTTAAATTTTACATTTATATATGTATATATATTTAGTACCAGCTATTACAATGTAATATAGACGAAATTTTTTTTTGCACATATTAATTTTTAAATTTCTACTGTTTAAGTACTATATAGAACAGCCATCTTTAAAAATTATATAACTGTAATGAAAAACTGTGATAAACTAGTAAACAATAAAGTATAATCGTCAAGTGTCAAAAATCAATAGCATAACATCGTACATTTTATTAATTGGCAAATAGTATATTATATTACAATATGTGAACTGTATTTTAATTTGGTTTCTAAATTAATTTAATACTTCGATACAATAATATGTAATTATTAGTGTTATTATATATAAGTACTATATTAGTATTATTATTATATTTATTTCATAACACGTCAAGTCATCAGTTTTCCTTATACTTTTCGTTTTGATGATTAAAATAGGTGTAGTGATGAGCCCTACGTATTCAATTGTAATAATAAACTACTTAAATAGGTACATTATTTACTTTTTCAATTAAAAGCAGATTTTTGTTTACTAAATAAATAAGTAAAATACGCGTTAAATTTTGCTTTGTATGTAAACTGCGATGTATATTTTGATGAAATTTTATTTATTTAAATGGGAGAAATATATGTAGTTAAATGCAACAGGATCGGTTATGTTGAAATATATTTTAGAGCAATTTCATTGCGAATTTAATGGAAGAAAAACAAATATTAAAAAACTTCACGGCTACTTTACTTTTTTGGAAAAATTATTTTTCATTATTCATAAAGTATACATAATTCAAAATACAGCGTGGTCATAACTCTGAAGCTAGTATTATAATATAATAATGCTCACTTTATTATAACACAATCTTATAGGCGTTCAGTTTTAATATATATAAATATGTAAGACCGAGAGGCCGCAGTGGAACCAATTTCTTATTATAATATTTTTATAGAAATATATAATATTATCTTCATTTTTACTATTTATACGATTGCGAATTCTTTGTAATTAAAGTATTTAAAAATTATCTTTTTTAGTGCGTGTACAACATAGCCCATAGTAGGTAATAAAATAAAAAAAAATATATATTATATAAGTAAAAATGCAAAGTTTCAAAAATGTACTTACGCATAATAGATATTATATATTTTCCTATCCAGCTTCATTTTAGTTTTATATTTTTTATTGCACAATATCGGTAATTCTTTAACTGTGAGTATATTTGTTATTTCAATAAATATTATCTCGCAAAACACTTTATTACACACACAACAATGAATACTATATTATATTCGGTATACAAATACTTTTATGCTCGTATATATTATACAGTCGCATTTTTTAACAATAATGTTATATTATTAAATGCACACTGCACGCGTTCATAACAATATAAATGCATTTAAATATTTAATAATAAAAAAATTAAATGAATATACCTACTCGGATTCGTTTATACGCATCGTAGTTTTGTTTTGCTTAATTTTAAAACGAACAAAACAAATCAAATGGTAGCTGTAATAGATATACCGTCTATAACAATTTTAATGACTTATACCGCGGTATAAAGCTTCCAATAAACATTTTTTAATCTTAAACATTTAATATAACATTAAAAGTTAAATATTTAATTATAAACAATAAATTAATGTCTAAAGTTTAATGTAGTATAACATTAGATTGAGTATTTAAATATAAAATGATTAAAAACGAATGTTCAACATAATTGTTCATATTTCAATGTAGTTTAACGCCTATATAAGATCAATTTCAAAAGGGACAAACTATAAATTAGTTTAAATATAAATTAGATTATAAATTATAATATTTTTATCTTACTTGTATACACCAGTTATAGCAATAATCTATTGTAAAGTTATTCTCCAGGGGGGGGACATATCCCTCCATTGATCCCCCATGGACACCTTTGGACTTTTGAGAAAAAAGGGAAGGGATAGCATAAAATCACGAAAATATAGGTGGTCTACTTCTTGGCTGCCTGCATTAGAGGTTTGGTGGAATTTAGGGTATACATAAATGCCCGTGTAATAGTATACGATAATATGAGCGCAGCGAAGAACAGTACATTTTTGAATGGCCATTGCGAATTTAACAATTTTCGTCAGATCGGACTCGGAATTATGTCAAAGTGGGTTCCCCCTCAAAATATCCCGAGCATCAAAATATATCGCACACAAAATATCCATATTCAAAATATCCCCATTAGAAATGTCCCATATTAAAATATTCTATGTACAAAATATCCCCATTAGAAATATCTCGCGTTCAAAATATCCCTCATTCAATTTATTCCAATAAATTTTTATTCGTTAATTTGAAAAAAAATAATGTAGATATTATATTATAAAATAAGAGTTATGCGTTTAATTGTAGCGTCATCATATATGATATGAGTTTTTTTTATGAGATTTACCTAATATTTAACAATAATTTTTAATGTCTCTTTTTAAATAAAATATTTCAGTGATAAAATTTTAAAATAACGTTTATTTTATAATATAATACGTACATTATTTTTTTTTAAATTAACGAATAAAAACTTATTGGGATAAATTGAATAAGGGATATTTTGAGAGTGCACCGTCAAAGTGTGTTATACATTCCGGTATATAACATACTAAGGGTCGAAATTTTAGGTATTATACAAAGGGACTACGTCTCTCTCCTGCCCCACGTAATGAGTACCCATGGATGGGAGACTTAAGCAAAAAAAGGGTGGTTTAAACCACGAGGCGCCAGATATACTTCCCTTACGGTTATGAGCAATCCAAAATTCGGTCGTGCATTACCCAAAATAGTGACTTTTAGTATGTTATAATAACAATAATATTGTTAAGTAGAATTGAAATTATATAAAATATAAAAATTCAATTAAAATTTGTTGAAAAATTTACAGCAAAAAAAAAACAGAAGGAAAGGTGTAGTACAATAATAGGATATAGAGGAATACAATAAAAATATAAGGTGCTGGCAATGTTTCTTTTTAGGGGGGGGCCCTAAAACGTGGTGCAATGTTCAATTTAACCTTGCGATTCAATATTGTATCAAACGGTATCGGCAGGCACCGATGCGGTCACGACCTTTTTGGAGCCACTTGCGGTCACACGATTTTTTATTTTTTTTTAAACTACCTTTCGGATCACTTGGGGTATAATAATAGTTAGTATATTTGTAATAAATTAATACGTATAATAATATAAATACTAAATAGTAAAAGTATGATGTAGTTGCCTATCTATTCGCAATGTACCTGTATAATTTTATATCTGCTGTTAATTTACAAAAAACGACCATAAAGTAAATCTTAAACACGCCAGTACATTTTACACTGTCAGTCCTAAGTCTGGAAAAGTGTGAAGGAAAGTTGATTAGTAAATATATAATAGGGATTTTTGAAAATTTTAAATAATTGTGCATGATTTTATTATTATTTTACAAAATATTTATCATATTACGATAATTTCAAGTAACCGATCGACATCAAATTGTCCATACATCTTTTCCATTTTTCGGGGTAGATTATGGAACCTACATTATTATATGATCGCAAGTCATCCGATATGCAAGTAAAAAAAAAAAAACAAATCACATGACCACAAGTGACACCAAAAAGGTCATAACTGCAAATGTGCCGATCGCATCGGTGACCTAATCGCGCGTATCAAACCTTCCGAAATTATTCAATTAATGTTGACTGAAGGGTTTAGCAACATTCGTTCAAATCAAATTTATATGATATGAATATGTTTATAAAATATGATCTTCTAATGTTCGTCGTCGTTAAAATTACTAGTTTTTATATATGGTTTAATAAATGTTTACATCTTTATTGGGTAGGTATAAATACTGCAACCACGGTAAGCATATACGAACAAATAAATATGGTATAATAAAATGGAACAGTAACTGAATATTTTAAAGAGTCTACGATGCTCGATGCAACGCTTATGGGTTTGAGTTCGAGTTTAACGGTTCGACGCCAAAATTTCAAGTTCGGCCCATCTCTAATATATACAATATAAAAATATATAGGTAAGTTAAATCCTTCAGTTATTATTCATTGTTAATTATGTAAATACGAAAAATTGTAATATCGGAATACTTTACAAAATATTGCGGTCGTATACGGTCAATATAAATAATTTGAAAAAAAAAAAACAAATCTAATCATACTATGCTCATATATTACGTATATCATAATCACATACATACGTTGAACCATCCATATTAATATTTATTTTCTTTGGTTCAATAGTTCAAGATTCGTAGTCTATATAAGTATTTATGTTATACTTTTATCATGCTTGACATTTAATCATCATTGAAATTTAAATGAAATATGTGTTACGTTATTTATAATATTGTATTTAGCGTTAGGTCATTATAGCCAGTACAAATTCATTTGTAATTTGAGAAATATTAAAAATTTTTAGGGGTGTTAATACAACTATTTAACAAAATATACTATAATGTTCACTTAAGAACGTATAGATAGGTACTATTCACGTGCAAACCGAATCCGGGACTATCCCAAAGTCTATATACCAGTTTTCCGACTATTTTGTAAAGCCAACAGTGTAAGTATCGTGTACTGTATATAGATATTCTCATAAAGTATACACTTTATCCGGTTTTTTTACTTTTCCATTTTTGACCGTACCTAATACGAGTACAATGAGCATTTTAAAGGTTCAAAATCGTGTCACGAATCCCAATATCATTTTAATCGAGTCGGAGAATTTTTACGAGTTCATTCAATTCAGTATATTAATATAAGTATACCTACACAAAAATGTATACGAAAAATACATTACTTTAAAATAACTTAAGGAATGAAATTAATTAGGTACATTTGATTAATGATACAAGAAGATTAATGTACTGTGCATTTTATCATATTGACGCACTTTCTTAGCCCTCGGAATTATTTAAAATGTAAAAGAATTTGTTGTTAAAAATGTTTAAAATAATCACTATAATATATATAGGTACACTTAATTTCAACGCCAACTTATTTATTATTTCAGGACTCAAGTACCTATCTATTTTATATTTATAACTATAAAACTAACAAAATTTGACGATTTTTTGAAATATTTAAATACTTAATATTTTTTTATAGAAATATTTTTCGTTTTCAATTACAACAAAAATAGTTATATGCATTGATATGGACTCTTATCAATAATCAAAACAATTCACAATTTAAACTCTTTGGTTTTTGTAATAAAATTTTAGACTGTCCTATATTGTAAAATCCACATTTAATTATATTATTACACAATATTTCATATTATTTCAGCAATAATTTTTGAAGAATAGATTTTGCTTATTCAAAAAATATCACATTCAATTGAACTTATAAAAATTATAACTATATTAGTTATATATATAACTAAACGAAACATATAAAACTAAAAAAACATACGATATTCGTATATTTACATTTTTTATTTTGTGTTTTTCTGTGTATCAGAGCTATTCAGTATTCTATATACGATTCTATTTGCATTTGTATAATAAAAATTTCAAGTTTCACGTCATAAACTTTTTGTATTCCTTTAAATATACACAAATATATAGAATAGGTTAAGTCGGTTTAAATTTACAAAAATAAACGAAATACCCTGAAGTACAAAGAAACTACAGAATTTTTCGTCTAGTTTTGTGGTCTTTGATTTTGTAAAAGTTTTGACTTCAGGCGTGAATCACTACAAATCGGATTTCAGTACTTAAAGTCTTTTTTTTTTTTTTTTTTTAGTGAAAGAAACATATACAATATACACTGCCCGCAGTGTTTGCACACAATATAATGTATGTATTCATAAAAACGTGAAATACAAATCTCGAATAGTGTATATATTATAATTTTATTTGACACGTGTTTTCATAAGAAAACTTTTAAAAAAAGTTATGATTTAATTTGTAAATTCTATTATAATATTATGTACAATGAAATTATATTTAGTAGATGAATTAAATATAATTTCGATTTTTATAAACAAACATTTTTCCACTAAAAAGAACACCCAGACTACGATTTAATAAACTTTGAGTAAACATTTCAAAGAAAAAATAAACTTATAATATATTTTTAATATGTTTAATGATGTAGGTACTTGTTACACATACATTTTTTTTTTTTTAATTTAAAACTTTATTTCAAAATGCCAATAATTTTCATAAGTTGTTGTATAAATATGTATATTACATACCTACATATTTATCATGTTTCATAATCAATACAAGTATGACTTCTATTAAATTTGTAGGTTTGAGGTTAAAGAAATTCTGTTCCGAGAATATAATAGACATTTTTAATGAATTATATAGAAAAGTCAATGCTTAGGATTTTTTTTTTTTTAGATTCATCAATATACAGTAGAATATCGATAACCCGAACTATAATTGGGTACCAGGAGAGATTATTTGTTGGATAATTGATGCGAAAATAAATTTTAAAAGGGAATTAATTTACTTTACTAACTATTATTAATAATAATTGTTAAATATGGATGTTAAATTACATTTTAAAATCTGCATTTGAGCTGTAAAACGATCCAACCCTATTTTACCAAAACTTGTCAGAAGATAGCCAACTAATTAAAAATTGTTACATAAATTATTGTTGTATAAAGTTCAATAATTTCATAAATTACTTTTTCAGTTGAATACAAAATTTGTGTGAAATGAAACAAGAGATGGAATGTCATTATTATCAGCTGCTCATAATTCTGTCGTGTATAACTAACTATACAAATATTATATTTATAATAATAAGATAACCAGTACTTTGATCACGAGATATTACTCACGGGAATTCAATACACTTTCAGACTTTGGCCTTTATATTCAGGACTGTTGATCAGGGACTTAACGAAGTCAGTGACTTGGGACTTTTTTGGTTTTGTTCTCAATAATTTAGTTCATAACTATAAATCATACATTATATTTAACTATTACTTTGCTTATTATAAGTATGTATATATATATATATATATATAATATCTTCTTAAATATTAGTTTGAGTGCTTAAACCTACGGAAATTAAATTACGTAGAAATAAAAAATGTAAATATTTTTTAATTTATTGGAAAAAATTACATAAAAATTATATGACCTAATTTTAGAAAATATCAGTTTTTATACCGAAACGTTCATTTTATTTCATTAGTTATTAACGATTACCAACCTATAATATATCATATGTGTAGTGATAAAAATATATCTAAATTTATAACAATGCTTTTATTTTTTTGCCACTATAGCTATTTTTACTTTTAGATTCTAAACGGAGCAAAAGGGCTAATGTATAGTTTTAATTTTTTTTCTATTTTTTAAAGTGTTTTTTGCTGGTAACAACTTTTTCACCAGAAGACTTGATCTAATTTTTATGTGTATACTGAAAACATGTTATTGAGAATTAATTTTTCCAATAAATATATAATGAAAAATTGCAAAAAAAACTGGTTATTTTTTCGTAATTCTGAAAAAGATTTATCTAAAATTTTAAACTATTTGTATAATATATATTTTATTATTATATTTAGGCAGTATTTAAAAGTTTCATGAAATATACGATTTTGAAATATTTTAAATCGGTGAAATATCAAAAATATTTTTATTATTAGGTACCTATTATTTTTTTAGGTATGTATAAAAAATTTATATATCTCACTGTTTTAAACATATTTTTCTAATTGAATTGTATATTTTAACATTTATAACTTGTATTATGATATTTAATTAATTTATCATTAAATTATTAATTCATTTTTATTAAATAATATTGAAAACATTTCTTATGTAATGATATGTTAATAATACATATAATACAATTTATTACATGATTTTTTTGTGGGTGGCATTGTTCATTGTATTCCTATTGCAATAATTGCAAATTTAATTTTACTATCTGTCTTTTCCATTATACATTTTAACATTAAAAAAAAATAATAATTATAATAATACAGTGTCATACAGGGATTTAACAAATGCAATAACTTTTGTTCTGTTCAATATTTTAAGTTTTTCTTTTTGAAGTAATATTACTAGAACCCTGCGCTACAATTCATATATTTTAGATATTTTTTGTTACAACTAAAATTTTTTTATTATTATTATCTAATATAGCCATTTTATAAATTAATTTTTAAAAAAAATTTTGGTGTAAAAATGTTTATTAATATTAAGTTGTCAATTATCTATAGTTTTCTGAAGTTTACTAAAATTTCAATTATTTTTATTAATGATAAATAGCCAATAGGTATAATAATTAGATAATTATACACTAGGTTGCTTTGGAAAAATATCATTTTTTGTATCATAATACTTTTATCAATTGAATCATATTATTAATTATTAGGTAATTATAATTTTTATATCGTTGTAATATTGATTAGCAAGAAAAAATTAGAATTTTAACAAACTTTAAAATTTTTTTTTTAATTAATAGTGTAACCTAATTAATAGATTTAAACACTAAAAATATTTTTAATAATTAATTTATAAAATGACTATTTTGAATAATATTGAAAAAAATTTTAATAAAAATTAAATTTTTTATTTAGAAAAATAAAAAATAAAGACAAAATCAAATCTAAAATATACAAATTGTAGCGCAGAGTTCTAGTAATTATTACAAAAAAGAAAAAAAATATAACAAAATTTATTGCGTTTGTCAAAGTCTTATGTGATGTCCTTTATTTATTGATTCTTTTCTATTTCACTAAAAAACAAAACAAATAACAAAAATATATAGCTATGGAGATTATATCTTTGGTTAATTAATCATGATTATAACAATAGTCGAATTACTCGATAATTAATCATCTATACCATTACGTCTGATGTGTCTTTTTGCCAAGAAAATTAGGATAGGTTAGGACCTAATCGTACAGTACATTTATATACCTAAATAGTAAATACCTACCGGTTACTAAGGTTTTATTATCCGTGGTTAACACATACCATAACTAAGGACTTTTCCACCCCGGATCTATAATTGGAATAAATTATTTTAAATAACTATTTTTTTTTGTGTTTTGCATACCATAATATTATTTCAGAAAGGATGCAAAAAACAAGAGGAATCATATCAACAATAAAATTAAACAAAGAAAATGACAACGACTAGGATATATTATATAATGAGAATTAAGAAATAAAAATTGCAATTTGTTGCAATTGATAGTACCTATACGAAAAGGTTTGAGGTGAAAGAAGTGGTAAAAGACTGAGAGTATCCCTAATCCTGGCTCAGGAATCTGCAGGACTGGCCCAACATCCCATCAATATATTATATGTCCCAGATTTACGGGATAAAATACATTATAGCCAATAAATTATCACCAACCTTTAATTTAAAAATGTAATTTTTTTCCACAATATAGTCGAACTATTGAATGTTTTATAATTATTTAAAATGTGTGTAATAACGTAACTATAAATGATAAAATACTGACATAGAAATGAAGTATTTAAATAGGTATTTATGTGCCATATTTTTGAAAGAATAAATTGTTTTTCTGTTTGTTCCTACATAGTATATCGTTTGGTTACAAGGAAAAATTAAAAATTAAGTCAGTCTAGTAGATTGTTATTTATTGTTTAAGAATATTATAATATATTATATTCTGTAACAGAACCTATTGTAGATATACTAACGTGACGTACCTCAGGCCCGTGCACAGGATTTCATAATGGGGGGGGGGGTGTTTGAAAAAAGATATATATATATAAAATAGATACATCAATAATTAGCAAATATTATATTTAAATATAAAATATATTAATATAACATATAAAATACATTTTATATTTATTATACATTGTATTCTTAATTTTGTAAGTCTTATCAATACTATAAAATATTATAAATAATTCATTGTTTTAATAAATTTACTCGACGAGGGACAGAAAAGAATTCATTTAGTGCTTGGTTGATATCCACGTTTATATCGCGATGTTTATTCAATGACGCTAGTCCATTTAAGCGATCTTCTCCCATTGTTGATCGTAGGTAAGTTTTCAGCCGACGTAATGTTGAAAATCACCTTTCATTAGTCGTTGTAGTAACAGGCATAACTGACATTACACGTAATATTTTATGAACGTTTGGAAACGCATCTGAATTACAAATATCGAGGGCATCAAGGGCGTTTCGAATATTTTTACCAACTTGTCGTCGTCGCCAAATTTCTACTTCACTTATCCAAATTTCTGGGGAATTGTCGTGTAAAATTTAACTATAAGTTACAAATAACTTTTTACAGACAACTTTGTCTAAAGATTTTGTTTCAATAGGAAAAACACATGAGAAGTTGAACAAAATATTACGATGTTTGAGGAAGCGATCTTGAAGATGAAATATAAATAAATCAAGATATGGTATGTAAATAATAATTTTATAATAATCTGCTACGGAGTTGGTTATAACGTTAGAACGGTTAGTTTGACGTGAGGTAAGTCTAGGTTTAGTCACAGTTATATTGTAATTACTACAAATATCTTCTACAGTCACAAAAATTGTGTTCAAGTTATCTGTAGAATATTGTCTTCTTTGCTCAAGTTCGTGTTTTGCTGCATCTGCCAGCTTAACAGCCTCAACCAAATCTTGATTTTCTGTTTGTAAAACTCTACTCAATGATAAAGCCAATGCATGTACTGAATGCAAAACGTTAATTAATATTTGAAATTCTAATGTTTTTATTGCTGATGGTAATTGAAAAGATCCGGATGTTGTTTTTCAATCTTTCCAAGTACTCGAAATGTTTTCTAAGGCATCAATAACTGCTGGGTTGTAAATCTGTATATAAGTTCCAATTGATTCATGCTGCTGTACCCACCTTGTTGCGCAATATTTTTGAAGTTTTTTTTTCTTTTCTTGAAACAAACTGTCTTTATTTTTTATTGCATCCTGAAGTGCATGAAGGTATGCCATTATTTTATGCATTATTATTTATTACAAATAAGATTATAAAATATTTAATATAATCGATCAAAAATAAAAAACACGATTTATATTTTTTGGCAATGGGAGGGGTTTGAACCCCCAACCACCTTGCGCACCGGCCTGACGTACCTACATGTTATGTATGTGGTATTTGTACTTTTAGTTTTTATTTGCTGATTTCAGATTCTATTCCTATTAAGTGTTACCATTTAAATGATTAAATAATTTTCGAGTTTTAATAAATTTGCATGTAATAATGTAATAAGTATTAGGCATTAGCATCTATTAATTAGAAAAACTGATTATTTATCTAGTACTGTCTTTTGAATTCTTTTTCAAGGAGTGCCCAGTTTACAGCCAATTCTTTTCCTAAAGGCCACATGAATTTTTTATGCAATAATACAAAAAATGTAATCTATTGTGTTTTGTATTAAACAAGAGAGGTACCTACTCAACACTTAATAAAAAAACCTTTGATTTTTATATCAACTATAGTTTTGAAAAATAATATATTAAATTTTTAATTAAAAAATGTATTTTTAATGTTTAATTTTAAAACTTAATTAAAATTATTTAAATTTTTTTAGTTAAAATTTTTAAGGCTACAACCTATAATGTATCCATACTATGTCTCCATACTCGGTCGATTTAGTGAGAATTTTTATTAAAACGATATTTATTGGATTTCCCAAAAAGGTAAAAATATTTTGAACCTGAAATTTAAAAATTAAACCCCAAAGACATTGAAACCATTATTTTAACCCGAATTCGTAACCGGAAACAATTTGTATCCATTTTTTTAACCCCGTACCCGGAACTAGGAGAAAACCGTTTCCTAATCCGTAACCCGAAACATGAAAATGTTAATCTTTTTTAATATCAGAGACGTTATACATTCGAACTAATATAAAATTATTATGTTATTGTCCGTAAATTATATATAGCCGCGTAACCGTGGCCTTACATCCTAAATATACATTGGTCATTTATTTTTAGTTAGGATAATAAAATATTTACCTTCTGGATAACAAACATTCAGATTATTGACATTCTGCTGTCCTATACTATAGTAGGTACTTGACGAAATACACTTGTTTTAAAATTACAATAAATTACACAGTTAACCAGCTATATTATAACCATGGTACAATACGTGTTCGATTAAATTAAAAGTTAAAATTTGCACCTTATGGTGTTATAAACTGAAGACGAAAAAGAAAATATTGGTACTTATATATATTATCATTACATGTGAGCCGATAAATATTTCATTAAAAAACAAAAAAAACATTTACCATACATTTTGTTTCGGTTTTATCGCGTTTAATAATAATAACTATATGTAGGTATATAAGATATAGAAAATATATTTATGTGGTAGTTATAGTAGTCGAAATGAACGCTGGATCAAATTATAAAGTTAAGTGTCTATACCTATATTTTATTATTTTTAAAGAATCAGTTAAATTTTGATACTCTAAACTAAGACAATAATAATATCAATTCTTTGTTACAAGATTGATTTATCTGTAAATATTAAACATTTTTAATTTTTTTTTGCATAATAGCACAATATTGTAATTTTATTAGTAAATCACCAATACACAATACAAAGTGTAGGTAAATAAGCTAAAAAATCGTTTTAGGTATTCAATAAAATATACATATTTTATTTAAAAATAAGTATGTTTAACTTTTGTGCGTATATTTAGATATAATTAAAGATCGAATTTGGATATTCTCTTGATATCTTTATAATAGTTCGTTTCAACTATAAAATAATTATGATTCTTTAATATCTGTTTCCAAAATTATTCGTATTATTATTTCTATTAAATCATTTTACATTATTACATCCGTCTCAAATTTCAGCTCATAGAAATAGTTACATCTCCCCCTCTTGGCTTATCGTATATACCTAATATTAATACATGACAGTATTATATATAATTTAAAACGAGATTTGATATGACGTATTATAAAAAGAGAAATATTAATGAAAAATATTAATTCAATATAATTTTTTTAAAGTTAAACTGCAGTATACCTATCTATTTTCGAAAACTTGATTATATTAACACATTAAATAACATTCTAGTAATGTTTATTTTCCTCTTTCGGAACTTGTGGTAAGTGTTCGAAACTATTATAGATATGATTTAAGAAGTTGAAAATTGAATAAAGTAAATTCTTAAAATATACAAGAGGCGGAGGAAATTTTCTTGTTGGGTTTTAGTAGGAGCGGAAACCCTTGGCTTTTCAAACAGGATAATTTTTGAGGATTTTTCAATTAAAAGCAATGATAAATTATTGCATTAAAAAAAATCAATTCTGAGTTAAGCTTCGTTGTAAGTATGATTATTACTGCCAGTGATTTACTCAAACATTTAGTAGGTATCTAGGTATTCATATAGTAAGAACAAACCTTGCAATACATCTGATTGAGTGTGATCTTACTAACTATAATATGAATTTATTTATAATAGCTACATATAGTATACTGTATAACTATTACTGTAATAATTATAAATCATTAAATTTTATCAATTGCATATTGTACTTGAAGTTTTTTTTTGAATCGATTTCTTCCGATTATCAATTAATAATACTTTTAAATTAACATAATTCCTTTATAAAATTAAAGTTAAATATAGTTAAAAATACACTGTTGCCATATATGTTCCGGCTTTATTATTTTTTAATTTTAAACAAAATACGACTGGAAAAAGCATACATTTCACGGGTGCAAAATTACTATGGAATATGCGCAATGAGGTTGTAGACTTAAAAAAAAAATTTTTGAAAATAATCATCATTGTAAAACTACTAGCTCACAACGCTGAGAATCTACAATTATTTTTTAACCATCGATTTTATAAACTAATATATCACTAACATTATATTACATTTTTGCAGGTCTTATATAATCTCATTTTACTACCCATTTGGACTTAAATAATTTACAATTTATTATTATGTTACGACAAATTAAATGGCTATAAAAAAAATTGTGACTACGATTTTTCGGAATTTTTTTTTAAATTTTATTAGAGTACCTAACGTACATTTATCCTTGTATAGAATTTTAAGGTTTTAAACCAAAAATTACTCCCTTTGGCAATTAAAAACCTCAAAGTCTAAAATGTCTATAAATAGTCCAAAATTGTAAAAATAATCATCTATCGCTGTCAATATAATACTAAATTATTACATATTCTATGAACATTTCAAGATTTAAGAATGATTACTTTAAAATCACTTTAGTTGCTTTTCCTTACGCGCATTAAAAACTATTGGGAAAATCTAAATATAACCTCTTTAAACTTTAATGTACCAACTAGATGCAATTTCCTACCGGTAAATTGGTAAACATATATATAACGATAGGAATAAGTCTTCTGGTGGAAAATTCGTTTAAGGTCGGATTCCCATATGCACGCTTCTGTGCTACTAGGTATGTACACACATGTGACGGATTCTTATAACAGTCTACTCCGTCTACACCAGTAGGCAGTCATCCGCCGTTTTTATTTCATTCGATTATTGTGTCTAAACTCCAAAATGCAACGTTTACGCCAATAGAAGACGTGGAATTAGAAAATTTAGTTTGTAAACATTTATATTTTTGATCTGAAAAATGTACATTATAAAAATCATTCTGTTCTCCCGGATACGAACATTCCATGTACATTACCTAATTGAAATGCATTAACATAATATGTGTGTTCAGCTTTATCGTCCGTTCTTCGTTTACTTCTTGTAAATCGAGTAGATTTAAAACATTTTTACTTTATATATATATATATATTGCAGACATTTTGACAAAGTTTTGTATTTAGTCGGAGTATATCGTCAGAGCCGTACCAAGGGCTTGGCGAAACAGGTCAAAAATCGAAATTTAGTAATATCTATCCCTAAATTATTTCTAAGATTGGGGGGCGAAAGTTCGAAAAAATCTCGCAAAAGTAAGTTGATGACTTTTTTAGATTTTTAAGGAATGGGGGTGCAAATCCAAAAAATTGATGACTTTTTTTCCTTATTACCAATTTAGGGGCGGAAATTCGGTTCTTTGTCAAGGGCCCTATCGAATGTTGCCACGGCCTCTGTTTATCGTACACTGATGATGATCAGAAATAAAGGAATCCGTAAATCGGCGGCCGCGCCTATAAGAGGGGAAAATCTACGCTCAGGATTTAAAATAACATTTGATGATATCGCTTTTAAATAATGCTTATCGTATAATTGATATTGATATATATATATATATATATATATATTATATACTGATGTGTTTAGTGTTTATAGTAATTTTTTAATGAATGATTTATTGTTATCCTATACATATACAAAACGCTGATACTGTAAAATAAAAAGTATCGTCGTATTCGGAAAATAATTCGTTCAGGTGGTAGTATAACAATAATTAACTATATATAAATAGGTACTAATAATAAGCAAATCGCATTTTATAAGGTTATCGAAAACTATTTTATCACGTACCTAAAAATAAAAATATTTACAAATAATTAATGATCGTAAAATAATGTCACCGTTTAATTATATTTACATAATTTACAAATTTGCGTTATCAGTTTTAATAACACCTATATATATATATATATACCTGTAAATGTACCCATGTCGAATAAAATGTATATTGTTTGTTGTACACTATAATATATTATACAGTTAGACGATTATTGTTCGGTTTCGAAACGAACGTCAAATATTAGCTCAAAATTGTTTTACTTTAGTGTAACTAATAACTATAGTTTGTTTATGCAAAAATTGTACGCGATTAGACTCGTTTTGTAGTCATGTTTAACTTGCATTATAATATTAATAAATATATACACAAAAATACGTCATTATACTCATTCATATTGCATTGTGACTTTAATAATAATACTGCAATAGTTATATGTAAATATAGTATATATATTATATATAAGATACCAAAATCTATCTAACTATATATTGATAAGTCATCGAAGCCATTTATAACCAGTATTCGGAACGTTCACGTTCAATTGTATGTATTTAAAAAGAACACGTTCTTTAAAAAAAAGATAAACGGGTGCATCTGGTCGTTCATTTTGATTAATTGATTTTTAACAAAATATACAATTTTTAAATATATATACTAATCAATAACCGATTCATAGAAACTATATGATTTACATTTTATAGCGGTCCCGAAGAAATTGGACTTTTAAGTATTATATTGAAATCAAATTTTCTATTTATAGCGAAATTTTAAAATAATTTAATTTAATTTGAACGGCCTGAAAATCATTCGAATTCCTTGAAAACATGAACGTCGTTCTTTCCACAATGTTTATAACCAAGTATAAAAACATATTGAGTTTATATATAACACATTATTCGGTATTCCTATAGTTTTCGCTAGATTCAATATTCAGCGTTATAAAATTTAATTTTTAATTTCAATGATCTACATTCTACATATAAATTGTAATAATACGAATTATAAAACATTCAAATAATTAATGTAGGTATTTAAATATGTACTTTTTTTGTGTACAAATATTATTCTCTATACAATTTTTCCAGATATATTTATATTCAAATAAAAAATGTGAATACGTTTAAATAATTATAAAAATTCTCGTATATTTAAAAATACAAATATGGTACTTTTATTAAAATTCAGAACAATTAATTTTTTTCTCAAAAAATGTGTTATAAAAAAAATATTTAAAACTGGCTTACATCATTAATATTAATATTACCAATACCTTGTTGTATTTTATGTATCTCCTTATATACTTGAACTTCAAATAATTTTTTAATTTCTATTTGCTATTCAGTACATCTCTAAATTCCAAACGGAGATTAATAGTATTGCTAGCCATTTGGAGTAGGTAAAATTTTTACAACAAAAATGATTGTTATCTATCTTAAAATATATAATATATAAATAAATACACTTCAATATAAATAAATATGTTAAATAATTTTTTATAACTGGATTTGGTATAACTATTGTTATTTTAATTTCAATTAATAATATTAAGTACATCATTTACGCTAGAATTTAAGTGTTTATAATTTATTGTAATTTACTTTATTTATTTATAAAAAAAAATATTATTAAATAAGACAATGATAATCTAATGAAAACAAAAAAAATTATTGGAATTGATTTTTTTAAATATTTTGAATAGTATATTATTTAAAAACATAAGTTTATATACCTATTATCAATACTTTTCGAATATAAACTAAACGTATACTTTAATATTCTATAATTATTTAGGTCTAATAAAGGTATACATTTAAAAAATTTCAATTAACAATATTCAATTTAATAATCAATATTAAAAATTACCTATATATTGTATATATACTTGTATGTATTAACGAGGGGGGAGTCCAACAATACTGGAACCCTCTCGGAACCAAAAAATATTGATTTAAAATCTTGAATACCTATAGTTAATTGTTGTATTTAGAACTATTTTTTTAAATATATTAACTGGAAATAGAGTTTGATGACTTGAAAATTAATATAGTGACTAAATTTTAGATTTTAAGTAGGTAGTGCAAAATATTTTTCGTTTTACAATAATGTTTATTTGTTTTATATTTTTCTGTGAGCAATTTATTGACCAGAATACCTGATGTCATGGCGTTATTTTTTCATGCGTACCCAATTTTTGGCACATTTTATTAGCATGGTATGTTTAAGAGGTAATTTGTCGATTTTTAAAAAATATATCAAAAAATGACGAAAAATACATGTTAAAATGGTTATTTCGTTATAAATTCAAAAATATTGGTTCTAAATATTTCAAAATTTCTCAGAGTATGTATTTTTTTAAGGTTAAAATGAAATTAAAACAGGATTTTAATAATTATTTAAAAAAATATATATATATATATTTTTTTTTTTGTACTAAAAATGTTTTAAACATATATTTGAATTTCTAATTAATATATTTACCATCTAGAATTATTTTACAAATATGGTTGGAGTTTTTTGGTAATCAAAATTCGATTAACTATATTATTATTACTAGGATATAGTTCTTAGGTACTTTTATCATTTATTACCAAACTGAGGAATAATTAGCTTTCAAATTTGAAGAAAATGTATCAATTATTATAACTTACGAAAAGTATATCAAATTATTCGTTATATATAATATTTTACAACTCTCATGACCTATCCTGTCTGTTTATATATAGTATTTCTATCAAAGACTGTTAATCTAGCCAGGTATACTCATGCTTAAATATTAAACTTAAAATATTCTAAAAATCTAAATCACCATTGATTATACAGTTTTTTTTATATTACTAATAAAAAATTAGAAATATTTATGAATATAAAAATTATTTTGTCACTTGTTTTTATTAATTTTATGCTCAATGATCTCATTTATTCCATGTGATGCAAAATATTTTACTAAAATATTGTATAATCCAAATTAAAACTAAAAATGTTTAAAAAGTTCAAAATTTAAATGAAATATTACTCACTAAAATAGTACATGGACCCCGTAATCTCCTCCTTTAACAATAGCCTATAACAACAAATATCTATCCTTCATCAATCAATTTTACCCCTAAAGATAGTTAAATATATAAAGATTATATATAGGTATAAATGATTGATTTTCAATATATTTGGACCCCTCCAGATAAAAGTTGAAAATACGCCACTCCACATATACCTTGATCAATTTTAATAGTTAACATTTCTCTACATAAACTATTTTTGATCTTAAAATCATTTTATATAAAATATGCTATACTGTGTGATATTATATAATATAGGTAGTATTACTGTCTATAATAGTATTGTATGACAGACCCCCCTAAAAATATGCTCTTTAAAAGATGATCCCTCAATAAGATTTAACCTATTTACCAGTTAACTATAACGATTAGGTACTTAAATACTTAAATAATTCAAATTTTAAAATTAATTTCCAGTCTATCATCATTTATGTAATTGGCGTTATAGCAAAATTACATAACGTAAAACAAAAATCGTTGTGTATTAGTCAAATTTAGAGTTTAAAGACCTGTTGCCAAATTTAAAAAAAGAGAATATTTTCTAGACAGTGCCATATGTTTCTTACAAAATATTTTCTTACAGAGAAGATGTTATAAGAAATGATCAAAAGCATTATAGTTTACCTTTTTTAAATAGCTAAAATTCCTATATGTTGCAAATATGATTGTTGTAATCTATAATCTTTTTTTTATATATATATTTTTATTATTTTTCATAAAGTATATTTATTTCTATTTAAACTATTAATTATATAAGTAGGTATATAATATTATTATATTGTACGATTAAATTGTTCGATTTTATTCTTATTCGATCTGAAATAAACGTCCGTTAGAAATTTAGGGGTCGTCTTGGGTTGGGAGTAATTTATTTTCGGAAAAAATATAATTAGCAAAACCGTCTCCCAACCAAATACATACCTAATATAGAGATTATACAAATAGGTTTTTACCGGAATTTCAAAGTGGTCATAAATATATTTTTTAACGTGGTTTTTTTTTTTTTTTTTTTTTATATTTACATAAAGAAAAAGAATTTCTATATAATTCCGTAGAATCTGTGAAATATATTCATTATATACATATACTACATGTATGTTTTATATTTTGTTATCAACAGCCAATAAGAACGCGGCGTAGACATGATCCGCAGAGATTCTGTTTAATGATGTATGATTATTATCAATGTTATTATTGGATACGCATATAATATAAAGAGATTAAATAGACCGAGTGACTACAATTTTCGGCGACCGCAGTCAGCTGTAGTCTCGCACCGACGATATAAAGTACGAGCAGTCTTGGTCTGCCGAGAGTGGTGCAACAGTCTCGTTAAAAAAAAAATTGCCGATGTATTAAGTATATTATACGAATACAATACTTTAACATTGTGTTTATATAATATATACAAGTACAATATTGTTTATTTTTTAATATTTTTTAAATCTTTTAATTTTTTAATTTTTTTTTTTTCCAACAAACAATATTAATTAATTTTTTTTAAAAACTAAAATTCTCAATAAATATATACACGTCAAAAATGCATAGCTGGGATATAATGGGAAGCAAATTTAAAGGCAACTGTAGACAACTTTTCGCAGCAGTTACAGGTAAGTTCGTGCTTAATTTACACCAATCTATTGTGTGCAGGTTTTAAGTAATGTTTATTTATTTATTTAATTGTATTCGTTTCTATTTGATTTATTTTCCGGCGCACGCATTTAATTTGAAAATAGTTTCAAAAACGTCCTTCTATATAACTGTCTAAAATGTTTTTTTTTTTTTTTTTAACGTCAATGCTAATAAAGAATAAACTCATTGCAGTGACGGATTGACGGATTCAATCCCCTCTCAAAAAAAAAAAAAAAATCCTAAATCCGCCACTGCAGATAAATATTTATATATTTATATATAATATAAGATACATAATCAATGCATAAAATGTGCGAACAAATATACTAATATAATTATATTTTAAAATAATATTGAAAATGAGAAATTATTTTGAATTTGTTTACTGGACGCCTTTAATTACTGAAAATATTTTTTCAATATAACTTTATATAATGAAAAAATGAAATAAAATGTTTATAAACTATTAATGCATTTTTGGATATATATAGGTATAAGAAATCAATTTTTACTTATAGATACATACACACAATAAATTTATCATACAAGCTCATTAAGTTCATATAATTTTAAAATATATACGAAATCATGTTCTTACTTGTTATTGCTCATCTCGTATAAATCTATGATCTAAAATATAACGACGTTATAATTTTATAAACTGATACATTACAGAGGTCAGGAAATTGAATCATATTTATTAATCTTTGTTTAGTACATATTTCGGATATATTTTTTAATAAATATTCGTTTACAAAAAGCGGATTTTATTGGGAAATTTAAATTCAATTCGGATTTTCGTTTTATTGTCATTATATCGTTGTATAATTCAAATTTATTTATCATCTCAAAATATTATTATCAATGCAAAAAAACATCTCGAGCGTCAAGCACGAAAATATGTACCTATATAAACATAATAAGACTTTTGTTGTACCTTATACCTACATCGCAACTACACGTCATACGGTATGACATTTACCGAGCGTGTTTATGTGAATTCAGAACAAATTATTTAATGTGTTGGATCAGCGTTTTGTTTAAATCAACATTGTTTATTTATTTATTCGATTTTAATTATATGCATTTTTAAATATAATACATCTTGTTTATGATAAGAAAAATAAATTTTACATAGGTATATTGTTAACATAACCATACAAATGTATTCTAAATGTTCACATATACCTAGTAGGTAATAGTTTATAATAGTTTAATAGTGTATGTTAGGTACCTAACCAGCTATATATTATATAAAGTACCCTATTCTGAAACAGTCAAATATACTGAACGATATTATTTATAAAACATAAAACACTAATTTTTGCAATATTATTTTTTTTTAAAAG
This sequence comes from Pemphigus obesinymphae, assembly GCA_025469235.1. NCBI lineage: Eukaryota > Metazoa > Arthropoda > Insecta > Hemiptera > Aphididae > Pemphigus > Pemphigus obesinymphae. The sequence goes on from JAIPRL010000622.1 coordinate 75,704, forward strand.
TATTTATTTTTTTAAAATTTAATTTAAAATAAATAAAATGTTATAATAATATTGTAAAAATAATAGAATTTTTACGATTTTTAAATTTATTTTTTACTGTTTCTTATATACTTTTTCTGTAAATGTTGATGGTATATAAATATGAAATATCCAACTAATATTTCGTTTATTATTCACAATAAGCAAGCACAAGAGTTAAGATAAGTGCTGGTGCCCGTGTAAGCACAGAGGAATAATATTGTTTAGTCCCCCACGGCCCACATCACTATACGTCACTCGCTACTACCTATAATATTATATCGGCTTCTCTTCTAAACTTTAAAAGTTAGTAAAACATGAAAATCGGTCGGTTTAATATTCGTGTGTCGTCAATATTTTCAGAAAAACATTCTGCGTACGAATAATGTATAATATAATATAGTAGATATCTAGATTTTCCATAAAAATAATTATTTTATTTTTTTATTTTTTTTTGCAAAAATGTAGCACATTACCTATTGTTTAAAGTATATACTTTTAAACGCGAAAGTCATTACAAATAAAATGAGTATTTCGTTTTAAATACCGAGTGGAACAACATCATCATCCTGCACTATTATAACGGCTATAATATGAATATTATACTATACGTAAATACAGAATGACATTTCGTTATCCCGTGTGTATTACATTATATACACAAAGTACCTATAAGAATGTAATCAGTCCATTATAAATACGAACGACGCTGTCATTATAATATTATTTTGCGCCGGTTTCGCTGCGGTAATTATTATACAAAATCCGTATTACTATTGAGTAAATAATACACTCGTACAGCGCAAAACCGTACCTATATATCGCAGGCACAATATATCCGTCAAATTTGATATGCAATTTTAAAAATACGATATTGGTTGACGAATGTCTATATTAATGTCAAATTCGCAGAGATTATATTATATATATATAAAAAAAATTATACGTATACGAAATTTAATTATTTTATATATATATATATATATGTATAGGTATATGGTCTGGTATACGTTATAGTCCGTACCTACATGGGTACGTATGCGCGTTGAAAGGCGCGTTCGTTCTGATAAATAATCTGTGAAATTGTGAAAAAACGGACACTTAAAATAACTCGAATAATGTACGTGTATAATATAGTATAGGTACCCATATAGTGTATTACATTATTTCAGATAAAGCAAAATGTATATGAAAAAAATTCTCGTTACTGTTGTCGCATAAATTATTACTTTTTCTGGGCCCGTCCGTACTAGTATATATAGGTAGATATTGTATCCGTCGCGTGTGCCTGCAGCTGCATGCTGCAGTATTATTGTGCATACAAGATCGTAAATTTTGAAATCCTACATAATAATGTGTCCCTTATACATTAGGTACGTGCAGCATATATGTACCCATAATTCCAGCGCTCCTTATGACGTATACCGTTAAACGTTATGTAACCGCATTGACCAGGTATGCGGTACCTATAAAGTATACCTCTACACGTACATCAATAAAAATAAAATAAATCGTACCATATAGTGTGTAATGTACCTATTTGCATATTGATAAATCTATAATAATATTATGTTCTTGCGATAGTATACATCATCACATTTCTGTGTATATATTATAAACACATTATTATAATAATAATAATAATAATATAATTGGGCGTCGGATAATAATATTAAATCACGTTTATATCAATTAGACATTATAGCTCATCTCTCGTTCCACAGTGTATTTAGGTATTACATTGTGAAATAGCTGATATGTAGGTATACACTGAACCAAATATCATTGGTAGAATTAACAATGCGCAATAATCAAATTTTAACAAACGAATATTTGTTGTAATAATAATTTATGTTTTTATTATTATTTATATAAATATTGTTAAATTAATAAAAATATGTTTACAATAACAAATTCATTTTGTAAATTTCACAAAATATATAAGTTGTAATTTAATAAAAATTATTTGTGAAATGAATATAGATTTTATTATTAAATATAAAATATGTTATTAAATTGAAAAAATATTATGTTTAAATTGATTACTTTGATTAACAAATGGGCGTTTGTTCTACGAAGAAGGAAGAAAGAAATGAACACAAAATATTTATAATTGAATTAACAAAATAAATTTGTATTCTATTGGACAATTTTAAACAAGATATTGTTAAATCAATAATACGTTTTGTTATTTCACTGTTAAATTAACAAATATTTTATTTCTAAATCAACAAACATTTTATTGAACGTATATATTAACAACCATATCATTAAATTAATCTATATTTTTACTGAAATAACAGATATATTTGGTTCAGTGTATATTTATACCATTTATTTATTATTATTTATTATTGTACGATGCACTGATCGATTATTAATATTTTTGTCCACTGTACACGCGTCTTCCTTTTACCCCGACTATAAACCAATTTGATTATATTTTCCAAAAAATTACCCAGATCCCCTTACCCAAACTCCTGTCGGCACATTATTTCATTGTAGAAACCTAGTAAAATTACGAGTAATGCTCGTACAATTTTACCTCAATCCTGTAACTATAGTTAATAGTTTATATTAGTTAAGTACTCTTAGAAAATTAACTACAATAATCAATTTAAACAAACAAGTAGGTACTATTTATTAATAGTTAGTATTTTAGGTTGATATAGTTAAAAGTTATACTTTTTTTAAAAATTTCAAGTTATAAATGTTTACTTTATGTTTTTGAATGCAATATTTAACATCAATTTATAATATATAATAAGTATATAGGTATTAGGTATACTCTTCATAAATATCACATAAAAAATACTAAATATTTTGCTTGAATAAATAACAATGTATAATACCAGATCGTACACAACGTATAGGCTGTAATGAATTGTTTTTTTTTTTTACGAATATTCAAACACTAGATGATATAAATATGTCTATTACTAAATACTAATGATAACACAAGTTATTAACTGTAAAAGAAGAGCTCCATGAACATTGAACAATTGTATATTATTTCTAAAATTAAACTCCAGGAATATCAATGAAAAACTTAATGGGGCTCTAAATATATAGATTTGAAAACTGAAAATTTAAGTAAATATAAATATATAAAGTAAAAAAGCCAATTAGAAGTTAATTTGTTGATGAACTCAAATCTGTTTTGTAAATCCATATCAAACTAAAACGATATGATGCACAGAACATGGTCACTTTGAATAAAAATTTTAAAAAATTCATGATAGGTCGACCATTATTTACAGACGTGTGCATGCGCATGTGCGTACATTAGTGTGCCCAATACTGGCAATGTTATACGATTACTATATATAGGTTATGGATAGTGGAGTTAACCTGGCGGGGTTTTACACATACTAATATTAATTTACACACGCACACACATATACGAAATTTTCATATTTTTTAAAATTTGTCTATAAACCGCTTAAAATTAGTCCGCAGGGAGCAGAGAAAAGATGTCAACGCAACACATTTTCGAGGAAAAACTAGCATTAGCATTTTTAATTTTTATTAACCTAAGGATATCTTAAAAATACGAAACAAAAAATAAACAATATTTTCTATAATGCCTTATCAGACCAATTTTCGATATGTGAATTTTTATTCATTTTATGAGTTGTTAAGAAATCAAAAATAATTGATTTTTGAACAACTCAGAAGACGTTTAATCAAATATCGGTCTAAGATAGCACTAGATAATGTTATTGGCTATCGTTAAGTTTTTGTTTCATCTTTCTACGTGATAAATAAGAAATGCAAAAGTAATATTTTCCATAACATTTTATAAATTCATAAAAAACAACTAAAATAAAAAATTATATTTAAATGGGACCACTTTTCTATTTATTTTTAAAATGCATATAAACATTTATAAAAATTTTCGAAAAATGTCCTTTATAGTATCCCTAATAAAGGCCCTGATGATATCCACTTGACACAAATAAATATTTATAATCATTTAAAATTTTAAACTCTTATGAAATAAAATGATTTTTTTTAAAATTTATTCAATATTGTATATTAAAAATCGTTTTAAGTGTATGTTCGTTGTAAAATATACTGTTTAATATTCCAATTGATTTTTTTCAAGTTTTCTACACAATGATAGTTGTATTTTGAATCCAATATCACGTTATTATAATATTGCTAAAATACTAAAAATCGCTGTCGTTATAAAAAATTTTTGTACACGTTTTGTTCTGTTTCACGTTTTAATTTATTTAATAACTATAGGCAAATGCCAAAATAAAAAAAAAACCGTTAATTTTGTCAAATTTTATTTCAATGTATACGAATCATAGTTGAAAAATAATCGTTCAATTAAAATATGCAATAAACTATAATGTGTGTGTGTGTGTGTGTGTGTGTGTTTCCTTAATGTAAATAATACTTGGGATACTTGTAAATTATATTTTTTCATTTTGTAAACACACAGGAATTTTTTTTTAGAATGTCTGAATATATGACTGCAATTGTTTCATATTTTTCAATTGTAGGTATTCAAAGCGATCGTAAAACATTAAGTTAGACTTAATGCAATTCGTAAAAAAATAAAATGTAATTTGTAAATAGTCGGCCAAGGGTTATCAAAACAGCCAATACATATATATATATGAGTTAATATATTATGAATTTACCGTTAACATAATAATTCACATAAATGTCTTATTATTATCATTTTTTGCAAATTTCGTGTATTTATATTTTAAATTTATTGTATGTACCTAAGTTTGCACAATATTACGGGTAATCGTCGCCGTTGGGTCGTATTATACATAGTAAAGTTAGAGGGAGACCTGGGAGAACTACGTGTGGATTTCTGCTGTATACAGTGGAAACTGTTGGTTTTGCTAGGCCAGGGGGGGCGCACCGGAAACCGAACGTGATATTAAATTCGCGACGTCAAGCGTTGACCACTGCCAACCACGATACCGCGCGCATACCACAAATCCGATAAAAACGAATACCGTGCTAAATACGTATTAATTATATATACCTGCATAAACTTCACATATTATATACGACGAAACCAAAGAAACACGCGTAAATACTGTACCTACTACGCAATTACCGAGTGATTCTTTTAACATTTTAAAACACTCGAGTTTTCATTTACCACAAAAAAAAAAAAAATCAAATTTTATCCGTAATCATTTTACGTTTTAAAATTCCGACGCGGAATAGCTTTTTGAAAATATTATCGTATAAATAATAAATTACTAAATACTGAACCAAGAGTTAATTATTTGTTAGCTTTTAAAACTCAGGCTAGTGGCGGGGCAGTATAATATGCGAGAGAACTTAAAAAAAAACATCACCCACATCACTATAAACCTCGTATGGCTATACCGAAAATTATTTTACATAATAATAAATGATAAGAGTTTAGTTCAATATTCATACACTGGCATTTTTAAGAAATATCCTCTTCTTCGCCTTTATCCCGCACAATTGTGAAGTAAACTAAATTTTTGATTTCATCTTACGCGTATAATTATGCTACACTTTCCTTTTAATAACTTCTAACCACTTTTTCATTAACCTTCTCTTTTATTTTTTGTCGCTTTAATTTTCCTCATGCCCAAACAATCTCTCTCATTTTTCCCAAAAACCTACAAACGTAAAATTTAAAAAAAAAAACGTATTTTTATAAACAAGAATTGACTGAGAAAATTATAGTGTTTTATATGTGTTATAAGAATCGTGCGGTATATATGTACGCGTTGAGCATACTTATCTTGCAACTTATTCGTTTTTTTTTATTTTCTAAATCCTCGATTCGTAAATTTCTGTGGAGTCTTTAAAACGACAGCCAATGATTATTATCTGTGCGAAATCTAACAATTCGCTCTAAGAAAAATCACTAATTACAAAAAAGTCAACTCATTATCTAATCTACAGAAATGCGATATCACACAATATTAATAATACCTCTATATGTTTCATTAGACGATATTTCACTATAAAAATTGTGACCTGCAGGTAGAACGACTGTGGTGTTTTACTCGGTAAAATAAAATTATACATTAAAAATATAACAACAATCTGTTAATAAATAAACGTTTGATTACAATTATTTAGATATAGACAGCAAAGATTTAATTTATAATAGCACCATTCAGGTTTTTAAACATAAGTATAGACACCTTATATCATCATTGTGACCGTCTGTCTGTCCGTCGGTAGTTAATAGTACGATTGTTACGATTGTTGATTTGGTTACCAGGGAGATATATATTATTCGTTTTATAATATTTTTATAACATGGTTACTTACGACTTTTGAGAAACATTATTGATTTGATTATTAGGGTGATAGATAGTTTAATTGGTTTGGTTTTATAATGATACTTATAATGTTTTTAGATTATTGTTTAAAATACGTTTAGAAACCGGGAATTTAGAACGCCAGCAGAATTTGGTTTTCGTATATTTTTTTGTTTCCTTCACATCGAATAAAGTTAATTTTCGTCGATTCTACTACGCGATATGTGAAATAAATTGAACAACGGCAAGTATATTATTTTATTTTTATATATTATATTGTACATAATTGCCATAACTGGTGGCTTGATTACCTACCTACCCGTTAAAAAAAATTATAATATTTTTATTGTATGTAAATTCTATACTTACGTATTTTTATTATTTTTATTATTATATTCTATATGTAGGTAGTTAATTATAACGTATAAAATATATAGGCTTCTATAACGTATATTATTTACTTGGCATGTACCTACCGTGAAAATAAAAGTGCCGTTCCTGCACATTTTTTGGAACAATTACCGCAAACAGATGAAACGGAATTATTAGCCAGTCATAACCCATAACTTATTTAGTGTCAACAATTTGAAACGAAATCGAAATCATTGAAAATTGTATGGAACGTTGTGACTGAGTACAAATTCGTTTTTAGATAAGATCGTGTACGAAATTTGTTATCATCACATAATGTAACATACCTATTGTAATTTAATAATCGGTACCCATATATTATACTATTTAAAGTATATTATAGATACTTGAATATTGAAATTTGGATAATTTTTACAATATACCAGTTTTGTAAAAAATATTTTAAACAAATTAAATTTATTTTATATTAGGTATATACGAGTAAATTTACCCATACATACATACATACATACATACATATAAATATGACATATATATACCACATTGTATCATGTTAAACATATTGCAATTATACAAAATGTTAAATCCACAGAAATTGAATGAAGTTGAATCTTAAAAAATTTTAATTTGTGAATAATATCTTAAATTATGGTATATAAAACTTCTATCTAAATATTTTATTTATTATAAGTTTACAGGACATATTTAAATAGATACCTATCTATTTAGGTATATGGACAAGTCCAGTATTGAATACTCAGCTGAGAAAAAGTATTTTTTATTGATTTATTGTATACCTATATATCCTCTAAATAGAAAATCAAGTCCAAGTACGATTATTCTTAATAAAATCGAAAATTCTAATGTAATTTTGGATACCTAAAAATACCTTGTAAAAGGCTGCTACGATAGGGCTTATATTAGGTTTTTTAAAGCCTGTTAAATCCAGTTATTTCATTTTTAAGAGGCATATCATGACTGTAGAACCTACACTGTAAATGTTTATATCCGATTATAAAAAAATCAAAATATTTTGTTCAACAATATTTTCGTTGAGAAAAACCCGTATTTTTTTGACTTTTAAGTAGGTATGTTACGGGCACGTGGTCGTGTTCGAAACTCAATTAAAATATTTTTGTTATAGATATAGCTTTTATTAGACATTAAGTGCTATAAGTCGTAAAATCTCACATCTAGTCGAAAGTCGGCCGTGACCGACTAAAACGAAAAAACCAACCATACATTTGATACCAGTTTTAGGGCTTGTCGTAGGACTAAATGAATATAATACAAAAAATGGACGTGCGGTAAATATTTACGATAAAATGTCCCGGATTGTAAATTCTATTTTTTAAAGTCGGGTAAGTTGCAGAGCAATGTGTAACGCCACATTCCGGGCCATAAATTGACTGACTGCGTTGTGACCTACAGGAAATTGTAATCAACCGTGTTTAATAATGATAAATTATGTGATGTTTTTTTTTTTTTGTTCCAGCGAATCTAGTCACATTTTCGTTCGGTGTGTACACGGGATGGCCGGCCACGGTGACGCCCACGTTGAAATCACCGCAATCCACGACGCTCGACCACGTGTTGACGGAAAACTCGATTTCCTGGGCGTGCAGCTGGGGCATGATCAGCGCCATACTGGGCACGTTCTTCTGGGGACTGTTGGCCGACAGATACGGCCGGAAGATGACCGGTTTCCTAACCATGGTACCGTACCTGGTCAGTTCGGCCATCCTGCTGTACTTCAAGACGGAAACGGCGCTGATGGTGTCCAGGTTCTTGGGTGGTTTCGGCGCCAGCGGCGCGGCCATCAACACGCCCATGTACGTGGGCGAGATCAGCGACACGCACATGAGGGCCATTCTGGGCTCGCTGTTCATACTCATGTACAACATCGGCGTGCTGTACGTGTACGTGTTCGGCGTGGTCGTCGGGTACGACGCGCTGAACTGGGCCTGTCTGGCCGTCAGCGCGCTGTTCATGTTGGTCTGGTACTACGTGCCGGAGTCGCCCATATTCCTCATCCAGCAGAGGCGGACCGACGAGGCGAAACGATCGCTCAAGTGGCTCCGCGGCAAGGACAACGACAAAGAGGTAGAGGAAGAAATGGACTCGCTGACGCACCGGGACGACCAGCTGACCGCGGCCACGCTCCGGGACTACTTCCAGAGGGTGAACGTGAAGGCCATGCTGATCGGGTTCGTGTTCCAGGCCGGCACGCAGTTCAGCGGCATAAACATCATACTGATGAACACCGTGGACATATTCAAGAAGAGCGGCAGCACGCTGTCCGCGGACACGTGCACCATACTCGTGGGCGTCGTGCAGGTGGTCGCGTCCACGGTCGCGTCGTACACGGTGAACAGGGCCGGCCGCAAGTTCTTCCTGATACTGACGTACGCGCTCACCGGCGGCGCGCTCATCATGATGGGCTGGTGCTTCCACGCCAGCAAGGCGGACAAGGACACGCACACCGGGCTGCTGCCCGTCATCAGCCTGTCCACGCACGTGATCGCCTTCTCCGTGGGCGTGGGCATGGTCCCGTATATCATCTACACGGAGATATTCCCGGCCAACGTGCGCAACGGGTGCATGTCCGCGCTGATGTTCTGGAACAACGTGCTGGGCTTCGGCGTGGTCAAAGCGTACCCGAGGATGGAGGAGACGCTGCACATATCCGGTTGCTTCTGGCTGTTCGGCGTCGTGTGCCTGGCCGTCGTGCCGTACACGTACTTCTTCGTGCCGGAGACCAAGGACAAGACGTTCGACGAGATCCGGCACAAGATGCTCTTGTGGTTCCCGGATCTGAGGAACAAGAACAAGGTGGCGATCACCGACCCGGCGGCGGACAAAAGCAATGGCGTGGCCGCAGTCGAGTTCGGCGCGGCGCAAAAAGCGTGCGCAGAGAAAATTCAAAATCGTTTCAGGGAACCCTGAGAAATGGCGGAAAAACGAAAAACACAAATGTTTTTTTTTTTTTTTTTTTTTTTTTTTTTTTCATAAAAAAAAGAAAAACAATAACCGAAATACATGGTTATACGCATGGTTCCTGTACATAGATTGGTATATATGGATGGTATATATGGTATATAAATAATAATAAGACGAAATAAGACGATAAGAGAAGAAGAGAATATTTTTAATCGTGTGTTTTTTTTTATTTATTTATTATATTTTATTTATTTTTAATTTTGTATATTCATTCAAAACTACGATACAAAAATAGGTTGGTAAACTATATGTATATATATATATATATATATATATAGTTAGTTATTATAAAATTTATGTGATTTATTATTATTATTATTTTTGTACGCGTGAAGTGCAATAGAGATGTATTGTGTACGTGTACAGGTATATATATGGCACATAATAAATATACCGGCTAAGAGTTAACAATATTTTGTAAACATGTATTTTTTTGTTGAGCGCAGTAACAGTAACAAGTATTATGAATATTTTAAGTGAATAATTTTTAATGTTTTTCGTAGCATATAATATATATATAGTTTTGTATTTATATAGATTTATCGTGTATATATACGTATATGATATAATATGTTTACATTTTTTTTTTTTTTTTTTTTTTTTTTATCATCATTATTATTATCGAAAATTGTAATAAAAATTCATATATTTTTTACACATTGCATTAATCTCATTAAAATAAATTGTATACTTATTATAAAATTTAAATTTAAAATTTTTTTTTTTTTTTTTGTACCATTTCTTTAAGGACACGTTGCGGTAACGTGAAATCGCATCTTATACGCATACCCGTATATTTCTAATATTGTGCAGGATAATTGGTCGACATGATTATTATATGATGAGTGAATTTGATCTATTGTATAACACAATCTGTGAACTTTCAGATTTTTTTTTTTTGATAAATTAAATTGTAATTAATTTGATAAATAATAAAGCGATAATTTATTTGAAATATTTCGCACGAACAGTATTATAGTAGGTATCTATTGGACGAATATAATTCCTATAAATATAGTTTATATCATCTTCTAAAATTTGTGACGATAGATATTATCGTATCCAAAAATAAACCAAAGGCTTACAAAACCTGATTTTTTACATTGCGTAAATGAAAACTTATTGAAGCGCATATAGAACTTTTTATATTTAAGTTGTTCAACCATAGACGAAATCTTGAGGGTGCAATTAGTATATACCGTTTACAGCCCCTAATGTGTCAAAAATATTAAGATTTTAAATTCCAATATATTTTTTAAATATATATATTGTCAAATGTATAATGGTTTCTTTTCAATAAAACATTTTTCCGCAGTTAGGTAGATACAAAATGTTTTAGTTATTGTGTATTTTATATAGGTACATATAGAGTCCTAATATTTTACAAACCTTATAATCTTAATCTCATTATTTAGTCGAAATTAAATAATATTTACAAGTATTAATTAGGTATATAATGACATTTTTGTGTATCCAACGATTTGAAATTTTATAATACGTTTAGTAATGTATAGGTACACACCCGCTTCAGCGTCCCACAACTGCAAAACAGTAGGATCCGCCCACGAGCAAAACGTGTCCGGCTATTTATGATTTATCGTGTGGACGCAAAATGTTCGTCTTTCGAATTGAGTTAAATTGTTTATGATTTAATTTATTGTAAAACAAAATTAACATTTTTGACTCCTTGCAGAAAACCGTGGAAGATCAAGGTGAAAACAATATAAAATATAAAAATCACTTTGCTTAGACGATTAATAGGTATTATAAAAAAGATCTGAACATACGAAATAACAAATAAACACATTCGAAAAATGTTCAACCATCAACATGTTAGAAACACATATTTCACTTCAACATACGTATATAATAATGTGTTATATTCAGGTATATACATAAATTTGCGACACGTTTCTATTCTTCGTGAAAGAAATACGTACATCATATATATATAGGAGGATAAATTGGCGACCTTAAGCTTTAAATATTTATAGAAGATTTATTATTTATGTTTGATTTTTGGAAGTTTTTGGAATTATTCTACCTAATAATATGTTTAAAAAATAATAATATCTACTATTTTATTTTAAGTATGTGTTTTGATTTTTTTTTGTTTTTTGTTTTTTGAACCTTATAGCCTCACTATCTTACCTATAAATGAGGTAAGTTGGTGTTATGTAAATACTATACGTAAATAGGTACTTACATTAAATCTGTGACGTATACCACATGTATGCCATAGCATAAAATTCATATTAAAATTTAGAACAACAAAATTTATTAAATTATAATAAATATATTATCAAAAAATGTTTATAAATTAATACAAATGTACTTTTTATTTAAAAAAAATATTATAAATGTATTAACTTCAGAACAATAAAATTTTAATTTAAAAAAATTATAATATATTGACTTTTTTTCTATATCTGATAGGTAACAAATGTATTTTGTATTGTGAAAAAATAAGTAAGTAGCTAAGAGAAACATATTTTGTATTTCGATAATGATCGCCAACTTACCTCCGCCAACTTACCCGACATAATAATACTTTATCATAATTATTATTCTAAAACAGGCAATAACTCTAATTTAATCAGTGACACACAGAAATAATGCACGTAAATTTTACTATCGAATAAAGATTATTAAACAATTAATGTATAATTACAATTATTTGAAAATTTTTACGGCAGACGGTTGTTTTGAGAAAAATGATAACAGAAAATCACATATTTATCTTTATAGATTATAATCTCAAACTTCGAAAATAAATGTTTTTAATCTCCTTGTATATATTATATCAGAAAACTAATTTATTTAATAACATATAATCAGTTAAAATCAATTCACCAACTTACCTTCCTCTCCCATATATATTATATTTAAACGAGAGAACCACACAATTTTCAGACAAGCGAATGTAATTAAATTTGAAGAGAACTTGGATAGAAGCTAAATCCTTCCACGTGTCACGTGTCTCGTGCTTTCTGCCGTTCCCAAGAGAGAAACTGCTAATATCCGAATATATCTAATCTATCACAAATAATGATGACCAAGACTGTAACAAAACTATCAAGACCAAGCCCTAGATTTTACTAGTAGTAGAAAGACTAAAAGCAAAACTTTCATGTAATACCAAGACTTGCAATACAATACCAAGACCAAGGATAAACTGCAAGACTTTTGCAGTCTTTTCTTTTAAATAAAAAGAAATATAACATTTTTTTAATTCATAAAAATTAATTAATTAAATACATTATTATTATGTGGAAAAAGGTAATAGAGGGTATTATGAGGGTAGCTAAAGAAGTCATTGATGAGAGTAAATATAGTATTCTAGAATATAAGCAAACATCGTGGTGAGCTATAGAAGTAAAAAAGATAATATCAATAAAAAACGTAGTTTAAGAAATGTCAAAAACCAGGGAGTAGGATGATTGCGTAGAATATAAAAGTTTTTGTAAATCAGATAAAATTTCACTGATTAAAGCTCAATTAGGCAAATATGATAAATATGAGTTTTATGAGATATTACTATATTAGGAACAAAAGATGGGCAAAAATGAGCGTACACGCTGGCTAAGGGAAGATAAAAACAACCCAGGGATTTTAAAAAACTATGGTGTAAAAATATAAGTATAGGAAAATGTTAACAAATAACAAGGAAGTGATAAATAGGGGGAAGGAATATTTTAAAGGATAATTAAATGAAGAATTGAATGGAATTTAGGTATGGTGAACTTAATATTATAGTCTATGATTATATTCTTTTTTAATAAAAGACGTGTGGTTAGAAAAATAAAAATAAGTAAGAGTTAGATCCAGATGTAGTACCAGTATAAGAATGGAAATTATTATTGAGTTTAGGTATAGAATGATTTCCAAAGTTCTTTATTAAGATACTAGTTGAAGGAAAAATTTCATAAGCATGGAGGAAGAATTGTGTACTACCTATATTTAAGTGTACAGGAAATGCATGGGAATGTGGAAATTATAGAATCCCTTATGAAATAAGCAATATGAAGATTTGGGAAATTATAATAGATAAGAAGGTAAAGCATGAGATATTTTTACAAGAAATTAGTTTTAGTGTATGTTTGGAAAGTCAACGATGAAGCCAATATTTTGTATAAGACAGATAATAAAGAAATAAAGAGAAAGAAAAGGAAGTTATTTATAGTATTTATTGATCTGGAGAAGGCGTATGACAGGGTTGCTAGAGAGGTCTTGAAGTGAGCATTAATGCAGAAAAGATTACCAAAGAAGTATGTGAATTTAATTGATGATAAGTATGAAGGAGTAAGTACAAGAGTGAGAAGTTTATGTGGAAAAACTGAGGATTTTATTATCAGATTAGAAGTGCGTCAGAGTTCAGATTTGAGTCTAAACGTATTATTTTTGATAATGCATGAAATAACAAAGAATATACAGAGTGGAGTACCATGGTACATATATTTTGCATATGATGTAGAGCTGATAGGACAGAGTCCTGAAAATACGAATGGTAGACTTTAAGAGCGGTAGAAAACTCTTGAAGATAAAGGATTAAGGATTAGTTGAAATAAAATAGAATATATTCAGTATAATTTGGGAAATAGTAGTAAAAATTATAGATAGTAGATTGAAATGGATCAAATATGTTTTAGGAGGGGGGGCAGAGGTAGTAAGATTAGTATAGGGAATGTATGTTGAAGAAAATCAGGGGGGAAAAAGGGAAAGACCAAAAAAAAGCGAGGAAGTATAAGTGATATGTATGTGAAGAGGATGCGTTAAGTAGAAATGGAGGATTATGGTGACAGATCCCAAATAGTTGGAAGAAATGGTGAAGGCGAAAAATAAAAAGGAGGAGATATTATTAAACGTTATAAAATTTTTGTTATGATAATTTAATCTTGATATACACTCTGCTTACAACCCCACACACAATTTATAGTTTTCGTAACACAATTGATCATGTCCTATTTCCGGTGAAGATTATCAAAAATAAGGGTAAATGGCCCGTTTCCAATTATTTCCGAACGTTTATAAAAGTTCGATATTATAGAAAATAACCAACTACATACCTAAATATACTGTTTTTATTTGTCTTTATCACTTGCCGGCGACGTCGTATAAGATGATACGATCAATAGTGTTTTTGAAATTATTTTTTTACTAGGTACTTAAAATATATATGAGTTCTTAAATGTAATAGATTTTGAATCTATCCCAATTTATATATTCTTAAGGCGGTTCTCAGCTACGGGCTAATTTTAAGGGGTTATGTATAGGCAATTTTCAAATTATATAAAAATTTCATACCCGGTGTCAGGAACTGGAAACTTTTGATTTTGTCGGTACTGGTTCCGGTTCTGGTTTTTAGTGAAAACATTTAACGGTTCTGATTCGGTACCGGTTATTTTTTAAATAAATATGTGGTTCCGGTACCGGTTCTCATCAGTTTCAAATAAAATATTAAATATGATATTTTGGCTGGCGTAAAATATTTGGAGGTCTCTATAATACACATAAATATAATATAATACTAACAATAATAATATATAGTAATGGTCGATGAGCTTATTTACGTTTTTGGAAAGTATTTTAACAAAAAAAAAGTTGACGACCTTTTTTTCGCTCGTTTGTATTTTTTAATGAAGTACTTTGACTTTTTAAAATCGTATTTCACGTAATGTTACATTTTTCCTCGGGCGTCAAAATTCCTAGTTCTATCTCTGGTTCTGTAGTACCTACCAATAATAAGTAGGTGCGGGCTGAAAACATTGACCTCTGCCAAACGCGTTGGGTAGGTATGCGTTTATATCAAAGTTCATACTATATTAATCATAGTCGTGGGCTTCATAAAAACATAAACTCGCATACTACGAAAATACCGATATTTATTAGAACTATACATTAGTACTATTATTGAATTACAAATTACAATAAAATCGCAAGATGAGTAGGTAGCTTATTGTATAGATCATTTTCTAATATGAAAATGATATTTTGGAACCGATAAGGCAGAACCTTTATTATTCATAGGTTCCGGTTCCCAAAATTTTTTAACGGTTCCGATTCTAAAACCGGTTCTTTTCAGTTCGGTTCCAGTCCCTGTGTGGTGTGCGTGTGTAAATTAATATTGGTGAAATAAATCCACTGAATCCCGGGAAATCGTCGAATGATAGGAAAAAATAGTGAAAAATTAAAAAAAGAATCATACATTTATCTGTACGTAATATTTTATCATTTTATCTACATTCGAACTATGTCTAGACCGTGATTAACAAAACCTATATGTATTCTAGACACACAATATTTACGAAATCGATCTTTTATATTCAAAACGGAAAAATATATATTTAATAATATATGTACGATATACGATATTAATGTTCAGGGTTTTAATGTTGTAAATTTATTTACTAACTAAAAATCTGTATAGTATTTAACTGTTATATTAAACAAAATATAAGTATATAATATTACCTAAACTCTAGTTTTATTAAAGTTAAATATAATATCAAATATTTACACATAATGACATATAAAGGTCTTCTTAATATTATATATTATATGCGTTGAAGAAAAAATCAGAGTACAGGGTAAAAAAATTATGGGTTTTCAATATCGGAATGAAACGCACCCCGCAATCTCCACGATTTTCGTAGGATATATAAAATACAATATTTAGAAGGAATCGGATAAGAACTCGGCTTAAATATAATATGATTCTTATGTGGACCGAAAAAAAATATATCGTTTTTCGTATCATTCGAAATACGAATTGCGACTTTGATATTACATATTTACACCGCATACGTGTATTAGATACGGAAAATAATATTGGCGTATAAAAACGTATTAGGTACATATTTTATTATCATTTGCAAACTACGTTTATACTCTCTGCGGGTTAATTTTAAGGGGTTTTGTATATAGGCAATTTTCAAATAATATGAACATTTTGTATGTGTGTATGCGTGTGTAAATTATCGTTGAAGTTTCGTGAATTTCATGTAAATTATACTTAAAAGTGTCCATCGTAGCGATTTATCGTCAATTTTGAATTTGGAAATCAGATTTAAATTGATCGACAAATTAACTTTTAGACGAATTTTTTTTTTTTCAATTTTTATATCCAATAGGTATTTCAATATTTGGTAAACAAATATTTAATAAGTTTTTATTTTGTAGAACTACTTTAAGAAATTAATAATTGATAAATGATTAAAAATGTTTAAATGTCGATTAAAAGTATAGCAATTAACAAATTTAAATCAATTTTCAAAGTCTTTATATGACTATTCAATAAATTGCTCCGATGGACAAACAAATAGGTATTTTTAGTATGTAAAACTCGCCCGCAGAAAGCTGCCTTAACTGCACGGAGTATAAAATATCTCCATTTAACTTGGTACACGTGCGATCGAGATCACCGAAAAGGGATTCACGAGAACAAAGGATTTTGAAGCTCGTGTCCTACCCGCAGCTGATTGTACGAATTATAATGGATTTTTTTATGATTTGATAAAGTTTACCAGTTTTATACAGGTAGAGACTACACGGTAGGTGCATATTACGAGTATATAATGTAATAATAATAATATAGTATAAGATTTATTTATTTGTAAGTTTCTTAAACGACTTTATACATCAAAATATTCGTAACCGATGCACCTTTTTTTTTTTTTTTTTTGTCGATACTTAACCACAAAATGTTCTTATAAATCGGCTGCAAAATAAGCTTTTTTTTTTTTTCTAAAATTGGCAACGTTACAGATTTTCGTAATCCGTATCACTGCCAATATTTTTTTTTATCACATATTGTATTAAAATCCGAAATCTATCCGATATAGAAAACATATATTTTTGGTAAAAACATACCGCGTTGAGTGGTAGTTATATAGTGGTGATTATCGAATAGAGTATACAATTTATTACACTTAGACCTATTCACCAAGAAACTTTAGGCACCTACATATCGTGGTTTAAATAGTTAATTTGTAACAACAACTATAATAATTATTATACGATATACATCATTTTACAATTATTTTTTGACGTTTAGACCTGAAGTAATAACTAATATACGTACCATATGCCTTTATAATAGTGAAATAGCATTATTCTTCTTTACATTTAGAAAATTTTAAAGAATTATAAGTACTCTGAAATATATATATATATATATATATATTTTTAAAGAAAACGGGTATTCCGTTATCGTACGTCTCTTATAAAACTTACCTAACCTATGTTAAATATAGGTGTAAATAAAAATAAATATATATAAAGTAAATAAAAAATAAAAATAAGAAAAATAAAAATACATCCACTGTTCAGTGAAAATTGCCAATATATTCCACTTCGATAAAATTTTAGTAGTATACGAGTGCATACATATTGTATAATTTATCAAAAAAATCCTATAGATAATATCGTATAGATATGTGTGTAGGACTTGTGTGAACTTAGCCCTTCCCCACCTGCAATACCAAATCGATCCAAATAAATTGTAAGTTAAAGATTTTTAATTGTAAGTAATTGTAAGTTCATTCACGGAGTTTGTAAGTTCACTAGAACACCGGACCGAGGGGGGCTAGGGAAATTTGGACGGTAGCCCCTACACCTCCACCAAATCATATACGTATTGACCATATATACAATAATAGGTCCGCGGTCCACTAAATATAGCCTATAATACATCCACATAATATTATACTATACCTATTATTATTAAGCACATGTTTATTTATAACGATAAATTATTTAAGTATTAAGATTTTCATTTTTTTTTTTTCATTATTATAATATCTTTAGAGGCCAGCGTTCAAAATTTATTAATGTACATTAAAATAAATCTTAGAAAAGGGTAACCTATTTGATAATTATTTGGTACTGCTACGGAATAATTAATTTTCTTATTAATAACATTTTTAAGTTGTTTAAATGTCTTTTTGTAAAACACTATATTTTTTTATCTGTAGTTCAACACCGGTTTTAGCTATGTTACTCTGTTAGCAATTAATCTACCTTTAACCAGAGGCATTTTTAATTTACCAGTGATTGTATTAGTATACATTTTTCAACATTTACACGAAATGGAAATAATTGTTTTGATTTTGCCTTTCTTTTGTTCGAGCACATTTTTTTTTTTTAACAGCTTTTGTACCACATTAATACTGCACAGTTTAATACTTTCAAGTACACGATTAGACTTAATAGACTCCTGATAATTTTTTTTTTGTATTTTGCAAAGTTCGCCTTTTTTGGATTTCAGTTACCATTTCAGTATTAATCCATACAATAATAAAGTTTAAATGATTTAAATAACTCGTACACTGACGAACACAGTGGTGGGCGAGAATACAATTTTAGGCAGACGAAATTTTTTATTTTTTTCTAAACTTTTAGGAAAAATCAAACATTTTATATTTATCGCGGCGAAACGACCCGATTGTGTTGGCGTGATGAGTGTATGTCTAATGGTAGGGAAATATAGTAAAAAGTTGGGCACATACGCCGTTAATAATGTTGATCGTGACGGTGAAAACAATATAAAATGATCACTAAAATATTGCCAGTTTTTTTGCTTATTACTGAAACAATTTTCAACTAATTACATTGATAATTACAAAAGCACATAGCCTATGACTTTATCGATCTATTGATATCCCGTTCGAACGATATGGTTCGTTCATTAGACCTGTAGAAAGAAAACCAAAATATTTACACGGTCTAAACGGAGAATGTTCTGGTTTCTGTATATTGTATACATAGCTTTTTTTTTTTTTTTACTTAGCTCGCGACACCGCCTTGTCGCTGGTTATATTTATAAGATACCGTACCACGCTGGTAATTGATAAATATTTAAAGTAATAATTAGGTACAATAAAAATGATAAAACAACGAAATATTTTAGAAATTTTTTTACTTAGGAATTCTTTTATTACTCGTTATTAAACTCAACGGATGTTTTCAAGCTGAATATCTATATATTTTAACATCTATAGACTTCCTTATTATTATATCCTTATCTTATAGACTATAAGTATGATATTTTTTATTTTATTTTATTAATACAATACGGGACGAACCCAAAAAATATGAGTGAGACAATTTGGTATTATAACTATTGAAATCAAATATATCTCAGTTAAGATTGGACGACTACAGGGACGTATTTAAAGGGGGGACGATAGGAGCGATCGCCTCCCCCCAAAGTCAATATGATATTAGGGATACAAAATTAGATAGTTAATTAATTATATAATAATACTCCAGTACTGTAGCGCTATAAGAACCGATATTAATTATTATAATTTCGTCAAATGACTAAACAAATTTTGGTGATAATGTGATAAATTAATAAAAATGTGATATATCGTCATATATCGTATTGTATTTTATATAATAAAACTAATATAAATTGGTCCTCTGCCATGTATTCAACGATATCTAGTGGTGAATTTTACTAGTGCGATATTTTCAATTAACTGATAAACTAATAGTGTTTACATCTAAACTATGCGTGTATATAATATTGTGTTAACCGTTAACTGAAAATCAAATTTGCTAGTGTTTGTATTAATTTTGACATTTGAAGTTTTCTATTGTAAATATTATTGTAATAATTATATGTTTATTAATTATTATTATGAATAAACGCAAAAATAATAGGCTAACAAGTTGGCTGATGAAAGAGCCTAAAAGTAAGAAAAAAACCTATTAAATTTATCGCCCCTCCCCTCCCTAAAAAAAAAAAAAAATGATGATGATCTAGATACGTGCCTGGGATGTAATACGTATATAGTAATACGTCAAGCGTTGTAAAGAAAATGGTGTGAATTTCTCGAAGTTAAAAATTGTTAAAATATCATCAAAGTTTGTATGTATGC
Source organism: Pemphigus obesinymphae (assembly GCA_025469235.1). Taxonomy (NCBI): domain Eukaryota; kingdom Metazoa; phylum Arthropoda; class Insecta; order Hemiptera; family Aphididae; genus Pemphigus; species Pemphigus obesinymphae. The sequence continues at coordinate 96,261 of JAIPRL010000622.1, forward strand.
CTCGAGTTTTTTAATACATTAACTGTCTAATAGTGCACATCTGGTCTGTCGTTGACCTTCCTGGCCTATAACCATCCTGATATTCCCTAATAATTAAAATTTGATCGGCTTTAGTCTAATTGGTTCTATTCAAAATACAAAGAAGATTTTGTGTACTACATTTAGTAAAGCTATTCCTTAGTATCTCGTTTATCTTCTATTTCTTATCATTAAAATAAAATAAGAAAAGCATTATTATTCCGGTTATTTAGTTTCATGCTTAAATATTATACATATTGCAATATATTATTACGATAATACGTCCTATTAATATTGTACAAAATTTTAGAATTATAATATTTTATTTTATATAATTTATCGGGTAAATCTTTTTTCCCGGGTATTATTTTCTTGACTTTTCAAAAGATAATTTTCCATACATATTTATATAGTCTCTCTTCTGTATTATATAAATGCGTAGCTCGTTAGAAAGGATGGAAAAACGTATATATTCACACACTGCTGCTAATATTCCCGGATGGTCACGCATTTGAAATCTATATAATATGGTTTAATATGGGGTGGATTAACTTTGACGTACTTATCTCTCTCAGCTCTCTCTCTCTCTATATATATATGTATAAGGTATCATTTAATACCCTGGAGCTGTGACTGGCTTTAATTAACGTTCGATTATTATTATTATTAATCGCTATTTTCCAGTTTAAATTAAAATATTACCTATATAAATTATTATTAATCATTATTGTACTCACGATTTATCGAATTTTTCCAGCAATACCTATTAATTCCATCCGTATACGTATAGTGTTTGAATTGGATCGTTACCAAGATTATACTTTTATTTAATATGTGTTCATTTACTCTATCATAATATTATATAGAATTACGCAACATTTTTTTAATCGACTTACGGCAACATAATATTATATATTATAATATACGTCTAGGCTAAGAAAAAACGATTACCATTAAATTACATATAGTTATATATAGGATTTAGCAGATAATAGCTATATAGTAGGTATACATACCTATCTATATATCAAGGACTTAACTCATATAGTCTGTATATACACCACTATCACATCATCGGTTAATCTTATTAGTTATTTGTATTGGCTAGTACATTTTTAAATAATAAAAAAATGTAGATATATATATATATATATATATATATATAGGTATTATAGATTACAATAGACCTAGATAAATATACATATAGTAAAACGTTTTATATGATAATATATTATATCATTTGAAAAAAATATGTAAATAGGTACTTAAAATAAAAATAGTTGCAAAATAAAGGATAAGTGTACATACTGTTATATTTATACATAAACATACATTTAGGTACATATTTATGTAGAAATCGAATAGGATTATATTATACAATATAATATCGTGTGACAATATGTTCCGTAAAATTGAATCGTTCGATAATCGCTTTATTTTTTTCATCCATATTTTAATAAATGCTTCGATTTCAACCACGAAATATATTTTTAATCAAAATCATTTTGGTTCTAAAATTAAAATAGATAGTGTAGTGTTGTTTAATGATGATTATTGATTTCAACTAATCATATCGTTAAATGATATGGACGGGTACATAAATTCATCTAAGACCATTTCAAAAACTTTGAAGCTCGTTCTACAGAGATTTACACTAATTTATTTAATGGTATAGGTTTGTGTGGAATATATATATATATATATACATTCTTACCCCACAAATTTAAATTAGTAAATTCTCACGGGACATCCCTTATGTACTCATATATAGTTCATATAATAATTAATATTATTTTAATACGTGAATAAATCTAATTTAAAAAACTTTAAACATTTAAATTTTAAACTACTTGTACATACTATATTAACAGTTCATAATATGGTAATACCTTATGAACAATTTTTTTTTTAAATTCTTCCTCTGGCGATCGACACAACTTATCTCCGAAAATTGATTTTACATACGTCTATAAACTTCTCTTTTTATAGCTCAGGAAACGAAATATTTCCCAGGATTTTCTTATACTATTATATTTTCCTTATACCGATTTCGCAAGTATGTCATTGTCAATCATAACGAATTTGGCTAACAGAAGCATGTTGACATGATTTTGTAAGAAATTATTGAATAATATTAAGTTAAATTGATATATATAAAAATTTTGTCTGTAACTGACACTATAAGCGGATATCACTATAAAGTGTCAGAGGAGGGATATGTCCTCCCTGAAGAATTTCAAAACCCATGTAAAACGAGATTTCTGTGAAAAATGTGAGTAATTATAATTTTTATTTTTATATAATTTTAATTTCATTTATTTAATATCAGTATGAAAATATTATGGAATTAGATTAACCATTGTCACCATTATATGGACTTTATAAATATATTTTTTGTATTATCTGAATTTGTAAAATAATTGATTAGAATTTTGAATTGATTCGGGGGATGATATTTTATCAAACTACATTGACACAGCCTCGGATAAATGTAAATATGTATGACATAGAATTCAAAATGAAATAACTCAAATGATGATGTTTTTCGAAACAACTAAAATATAAAATTAAATCAAAACGTTATTAGTTATCTAAATATTATGTTAAATAAAATGTTAAACACAAGTAAAATGTTCGACTAAATAATTCTTTGGAAGGACCAAATCTTGAAATGTAAATGTAGAATTTAATCTGTATCCATGGATGTCATGGGTTCAGGGGAAAGACATGACACCCTGGAGAATTATACCTGATAATGGAATATGGAATATTGTTAACAAGGTGGATTTATAGCCTTGGTTGCTAAAACCGGTAATCAGAATAATAATCCCGGGAACAATACAATCTCCAAACTTTTGAAGCAGCTATAGCTTTGCCAATTTTGGGTTTAGGATATTGTTTAAGAATCAAAATTAATTTTTAAATGTGTCTATCTGAATGCGATATCAAAAATGAATTGATATTTAAATTTTTAACCCTTTCGATGCGCGTGTGTACAATAACTTGCATTTTTTTTCAATAGCTATTTTGACACTGGATTATTTGAATAGGTACATTTTTTCTAACTAATTTTGATGTATCAACCATGGTTCTAAACTGAAAATTGACTGAGTTACCTAGCTGTTAATTATAGATTTTTAAAATTTAAAACTACTGTAACTCGATTGTAATTTTGAATTTATGAACATGGATAATACATCAAAATAAATTTAAAAAATAATTACGTATTCGAATGCTGTGTGAAAAATAAAAGTTAGTTTTAAAAATAAAACTCGAGTTCCTGCACACACGCACACCGAAAGGGTTAAAAAATTAAGTAAAAATTCCTATTTTTGATACCTACCGGATTCAGATAGATACATTTTTTTAATTAATTTTGACGTCTAAACTATTGTTCAAAACCCAAAATTGAGTTATAGCCTCTTCAAAAATTTAGGGATTATTATTCCAACTACATTTTGGGGATTATTGTTGCAGAATTATTATTCCGGTATTCGCTAAACCGAGTAGTAAATATAAAAATATTATAATTTATTTTAATTTGTACCCCCCCTCCCTGAAACTTACCCATTTATGTTTACACATTTTATTAATGATAAAAAACGTTTGATATTTCCATAAATGTGTAAACATTTATTTTATATAAAATATAAACATATAAGCTGCGAATAAAATAAAAGCCGTTATAAAGGTTATATATAGTTAGAGATATTTTATAAGTCTTCATTCATCTAATGGAAACTTATTTGGAATAACAATAAAAATTAGCAGAGTTGTTCTGTTTAAAATGTTAGTTTGTCACTTGGTACATAAAGGTTTCTAAGGTTAGGAACCTAACCTTACCTAACCTAACATAAGAATCCACGATTGTTTTTTTTATCAAACAAATCGACTATTTTCGATTTTAACTTAAATTAATCGATAAATACCTGAATGTCTCAACGATTATTAATGGAATGTCTAGTACATCGATTAATCGATTATTCGAATTTTCATATAATTTATGCATTATATTTATATAGAATACCAAACAAATTAGTAAAATAATATATATTATAGTACATTACATTTACTTATTACAATATTATAATAACACCCACTATAGCTAAGTTAGTGTGGAGAGTTTCCGAAATTAGTATAGCAATTGTTTTATTAATTTTTAGTATATTTTTACGTAATATAGTATAGCATATAATATTTTCTCCGATAACCCACCTAATGTGCATCACTAATGAGTTAACCTCTTCCTCTTTTTAATTGTGCCATATTTCTGACTGTACTACACGTGTCTAATTTTCTTTACTTTTATTTTATTTGTCTTATTGTCATTTTTGACCCGTCCCGTATACATATTATATAAATAAATAAAAAAACATTATTATGTTTTAATAAAAATGTCCAATTGAATGAGCCTAAGTAATTAAGAATTAAGCTATAATCTCCCTTCTAAGCTACCACGCTATATACTGATTATTTAAAACTATAATATAATCCAAATTATTATACCTATGTATAATAAATATTTAATTGAGGGTTAAAATTATCTACTTTTACTATTGATAAAAAGTTTTTATCGATTGAAATATTTTGACAATTCGAAATAACTTTACCTAATATGTAATACCTACCTTTTATATTTACAATACAATTTAATTGAGAAGGATTTAAACTTAATATTTGATTTTGAAAATAATATACAATAAATGGCCAAAAGAAGATTATAATCACTATGAGCAAGATAATGTTATAATTTGGTTTATCAAGAAGATTTTTTTAGTAGAAAAGTGTTCTAAATATGACCGTCTATTATAATGTAAGAGCAGTACACATTTTATTCTTATCTAATTTAACTAAAACATAAATTTGTTCCAAGTTATTACTAAAAAACAAAAATATACAACAATCTAGAATATATATTAATTTTAACCATTATTAACACGCCTTTACCTCTGGATGCTGTGCTGCAACATGAATTTCTGTTGAATCGATAAATATTATATTGATATAGACCCATTTCTGAAGAATTAGTGGTATTTGAAATCCAAGTTTCGATAAAAACGTAGACATTAAAATTTTATGAAGCTATTTGTAAATTTAATGATGAAAGTTGTTATTTACACTTATTGAAAATGAAACTTATTGAACTTATCATATTCCCATATATACAAAACAACAAGCCCAAAAAATAACTTATCAAAATCAAAAATTATTTAAAAAAAAAAACAAAAATTATTTAAGAACAGCAATATAGATTAACATTACGATTTTTTTTGTTTGACTTTAATTACTATTTAAACATGTAAAAATGTAAGCTGAAGTAAAGCGATGAAAATGTATTTATAGTATAAAAATAACAATTTAGGTAGGTATATGCACCTAATATAATATATTATATTATAATTATTTATTTAATACATACAAATTGTTTTTGATCATTTATATGATATATATATTTATATCAAAATACTAAATAAAATAAATATAACAATTATTTTATTCAATACTCCAAAAAAACAATTTGACTACTGTTAACATTTAAAAGTTGATCGTTTTTAAAATTTATCAAATTTTACTTTTAACAGTATAATAAAATAGCAAGTTATAGAACAATATTAATTATTTGTATACAAAAATAATGTAAATACTCTGTAAGTTCAACGAAGTATAAACTATAAGGAAGGGCATTTCTGTGCCAGATATACGATAGAAGGATTTTTTTCTTGGATACTCTACAAATAATATATATATATATAGAATTACGTAAGTGCTCACTGATTGTTTAATGAAATTGAGATCTTTGTGGAATGAACACTTAAAATCCATTCAGATGTTTAAATGGTGTACAAAAAACGTGACCAATTAAAACATCCATTTCTTGAAAATTTATAGCACTAATTGTTTACTTCATTTTGAAAATAACTCTATCTGTAAACAAAAATTGGTACAATATAAGCATATCTACCAGTAGAATAATTTTATAACATACCTACTGATACATACAACTCAATTTTTTAGTAAAATGTGTTTTTAAATTATTTTTTCATACAGGTATATACATTATCATTTTTCGAAATATGCCAAAATTTAGAATTATACTTATTGTTTACTTTTGTTTGACATAGCATCTAATAAAATAGATTGAAATGACATATTTTGTAAACACATAGGTATATATACACATATAAAAATTATTTTAAAAAACCATCCAGATACAGATGATGGAAGTATGTCTTGTCCCTTCGGTCCTTGGATAATGTATTATTATTATTTTAAGTTTGAATATAAAGATAAATCAATCACTATCATGAGTCATGATTATAGAATTTAAAAAAAAATTATGAATGAAGTTCCATATAATTATATTATTTTCTGATTTATAACAATTTCCCATTATTTTTAATAGTTTTATATGGACGGTTTTGGTGAGAAAGATTTTTTTGTAATTCTCGAAACAGGTATTTATGTGAGTCATTTTTTTACATTTTTGATTTATACATGTATTTTATAGGAAATTTCACGCCGCGTCGTTTGGTGATAGGTACTGTGAAATCTCTATCTCTTATACTGTTATCAATTTATTTAGTTGTACCGTTTTAGTATAAATCAATTATATTTGTACGAAAGGGTATAGGCCAATATATTTATATAATGAATTTTTTCATTCCATATCTTTGAGACGAGTTTTTCAAAGTTGTGCGTTATTGTTTTTTTCCTGAAAAATTCTAATTTTTTACTTATATCCTGTCTCACCCAAACCGTCCATATATTTATTAAAATACTTTGATTCCTTTTTTTAAATTCGTCTTACTCTACGAGAGAGACGAATTATTTTAGCTGGTTCAAATGATTCCACGTTTATAATATTAATATTTCATTAATTATTCTACTACGTATAGGTACTACCTACGTCTTAACTCACTTATCCGTATATCACACTGACACTTACCAAGATTAATTAAACGTCAAAAAGTAGTTAACGAGTAACGACGATAAATATTGTCGTTTTCGTATATACGAAATTATTCTCGATTTATGACTAGGTATTGAATATAATATTTTAACAAACTCTGAATGCATGCCTCATAAGGGGCCTAGCCACTGTCGTATATTAAGGAGGGTTATATAGGCAATTTCTTACTACCTATATTTTGTTGGACCGTTTTATGGCTGTATGAATCGTAAATAATAAAGATTAGAGTTAGTAATTTGTATCAAAATTATACGGGGGGCTATAACACTCACCCACGTGTACATGTCAACGATCTATTTTGCAGCTACGAAAAAGTTTATATTTTTCACTCAAATAGACGATTCTAATTTCATCAGAACGTCAAAATGCCATACTCTAATAATAAAGTTGAAACCATTAATATATTTATCATAACTTTCGTGAGGTATCCAGGACTATTTCGAACATTATTTTCAGTTGAATAAATATTTATATTGGAAATTAAACAATTTTTTAAATATTTAAACCACTATTACTACAATAAAAAAAATTAAAAAACGATATTATTCTTAGTACGATGCTTCAAGCACGTTCTTAAAAATGTCTTAAATGTTAATATCGGAGTAAGCATCATCTCGGTCTGATGAAATTCAGTTGTTTTTGAAAACTATCATTTCTTTGATATCTACTATACCTACCTATCTTTTAAAAGAAAATGTGTATTTGTCATGTACATGATGATCATAATTATTGTACAGCTACCGCAATATCTATTGCAAGCATTTTGCGAAATGTGTGGTTCTACCAATTTTATTATTTTTGTTTGAATTACTTTTAAATTGTTCATAAGGACCTTGTCGTTTTTCATCTGTTTTCAAGCAAATATATTTGAGGCTTCAAAATAGGCCAAATTTGAATAGCAAATATTAACTGTGGTTAACTGACCTCTTAACCCCCCCCCCACTTAGATCCGCCACAGGTCATAGGTATATTATTGGATATTATCGACATTATTTAATTAATTTTTTTTCTTGTAATATATTTTATAGCCACAATTTTACAAGTCGCATACTGTTGAGAGGGGATTATAGTAAGTTATGTTACAATTTTGTCATTATTATAGGTAGGTACTGGTAAAAAATATTGCAATTGACGTGAGCTGCTTTGTAGTAGATAATTAAAACCAAAGGATAGTTGACAATGGAATGAGCTTACAGAGGTAGGTAGGTATAATTTTGTGTGATTGCTCCAGGGCTTGAAAACGTTAATTTTTGCGTTATAACGTTTTTCGGTTTATAACGTTATTTTACGTATTGCGTTATAACGTTTATGATTTTTTTACCGTTATATAACGTTTTTTTACTTTTACTATACATTTGTAATTTTTAATTTTTTTAACTAGTTGTAACTTTTATGTCAGACAATATTTTTCGAAAGAGCTCCGAGGTGCCCTTGAAAACATTCCATTCTTTAAATTTGATTATAGGTATTTATACAGTAAATTTAACCAAAATTCTGCAATTTGCATTCTACTACGTAGTGTGATTTTGCTGTATATTGCCTGTTGGGTAGACGGAAACAACAAATACGTGTGTAGCGTCATTTTAATATTAACACTAGATCACGTTCGAACGCCCCGACCTTTTGCGTTCGCACGTGAGTATGCGGCCGAAAGCGTGATATATTTCGTCGTTTTCTTACGGACATTAAAATACTTGTGTTTTAATTTGGCCTTTGGGTAATTACCGATTATTTAATGTGATTTAAAAATAATATTATTAAAATTTTGATTTATAATGTTTTTCGTTTAATAACGTTTTTTTTTTCATTTGCATTATAACGTTTTACGTTTTATAACGTTAATTTTTTTTTCGTTCTAACATTTTTCGTTTTATAATGTTATTTTATTTCTGTTATAATGTTTTTCGTTTTGTAACGTTATAAGTATAACGTTTTCAAGCTCTGGATTGCTCACATTATTGATTACTTCATGACACGCCACTGTATAAGTCACAACACGTGCGATTACATACAGATTGCAAAGAGAACGAAATAAACCGAATAAAAAACACTCAAAACAATTAAACAATACTCAATAGATAACTCTTAAACCTAATTACAGATAAATTTGAAACACGTCCGTATTCCATATCCGATTAAAAACACAAATCATTTACGATTAATTTAAGCGATTTACATAACAGCTATACAGTATAATATACTGATCAGTGATCTGTGATTGTGAACAGTTCTAGTTTGAAATTTTAAAACTGTTCAGTATATACTCGGGAGATAATTTCTAAAATTGTAAAAGACCTATGTGATTTGTACCTATGGGCTAGAGATAGATATCCCAGATTTAGTTTCTTATCAACTATCAAGCTATCAAGCTATCAGCTATTTGAAGTACACTAATTATTACAAAACACTTGATTTTTTAATAATTTATATATATATATATATATATATATAGGTATATTTAGTATCTATAGTAATGGGCAACGATATAATTTTGAGTCTATGATATTTCGGCGCGACGTTTATTTTTCAAGTAATCGTAGTTCATAAGAGTTATTAATATAAATTGTTATAGGTACCTAAGTAACTTTATTATTATTTTCAAACATTTTTATAAAAAAACGAATTATTATAATACCATTTCAAAACAATTATGAAAAATATTAGCAGTGGCCAGTGGTTACCAGCGGTGCAGAATGGGAAACCGTCGTATAATCCAGTCAAAGTTTCAAATCTGTATATTATCGTGTAACGTAAAACCGACAGTAAATTTTTGAATATACTTTAGGCAATTATGATCGTTTCGATAAAACTCCCATATTTTTTTTATTACCGTAAAAAAGTAATTTGTGTTGAATTTTGTGATAATGACTCCCTCTATCTACTCGTGCCGAAAAAGGATTTAAAAAAAAAGCAAAGAGTGTAGTTTTATGGTTTCTCGAATTTAATTGAAAAACTATAGCACTTAGCATATAAATGGATAAAATTTATTTTGCAGAATTGATTTTTTTACGATTATTTGATAAATAAAATATAAAAATACTTTAAATAAATATAGAAAAATAAAATTTTTATAATAAAAGACATAGAATATATTATAATATATAAATAATAAACCAATATAATATATATATACATACCGATTAATGATATTTAACTCCATTTAACTCCATTAATAAAAAAAAAAAAAGAAATGGCATGGTAAAATTATTACAATTCTATCCCAGAATCTAACAAATTAAAAAGGATTAAAAAAAGTACAAAAAAATTACACATCCCCAACATTTTAATGAACAACAGGAGGTTATTTTAACAAGAGCAAGGATCAGACATTTATTCTTAACCCACACATATCCAACTAGATCCAACACTTACATGTACTAAATGTCTTAACATATCATTCTAGAGTGCCCAGAATTTCAAAATGTACAAAATACCTTATCAATAGGTATCAAACAACTTAGAAGAAGTCCTCGATTAAGACGATAGCATAAAACTCTTGGCTTTTCTAACCAAAATCAATATTTTAATAATGTAAATAATTTGTAAAAAAAAACCTGTATTTTTAACTTGTGGGTAACTTTATATATTATAGATCATATTCTATCTTAAAGGACCATACCTACAACTGAAAAATCGTTAAAAAATAATAATAATAAAACAGCAGTAAAGAAATTGTATAAAATGCCGCGTAGTATTTATATATGTTCTTTTTATTATCAAATTAATTTTGACACAAAATATTATTTTAAAATCAGATTGTATGGTATTTAACTGTATAAGTATTGTTTAAAATAATATTAATAATTTATTCTTTTTAACATCTTTATACATATTATTATCATTGATTATAATTTATAATCAATGATATTACCTATGTAGTTCAGAGTTTTTGAGTTTTTCTAAAATAGAGTATAAATAAATATTGTTTTGTGTATTTAATATTTTTTAGTCTGTCTATATTAAAAACTATTAGTAAACATGTTTATTAATAGTATATATTATTGCAAGTATTTAAAAACAATATATATTAATAACCTATCGATACCGTATTTACTATTTTGAGGTTCCTAGTGGATATTTTAAATAATGTAATTTAATGTAAATATATAATTTTATACAATTAAAAATAACTATAGTTAAGTTAGGTACCTACTCAGTAACTGTTTGTATATAATCATAAATCAAGATAACTAGTTAGTAGGCGGGTTCAAATTTACCGACAAAAGTAACTTCTAACTTAACTTTTAACGTTTTAAGTAGTTAGAGCCCATTTTGACAATATGTTACAACTATCAACTAATAATATTAATTAAACTAAATATAATATTATGTTCTATCATTGATTTATCATTTGTTTTCAAAAATTAGCGCCAATCTGTCGTCGTTTTTTAGGTTAGGTATTATATACTCTATGATCACACTATGACTATCAGTATTTATGAGTGATAATATCGATAATGATAATAATAATCATTTATTCAAAAATAATAAAATTACAGTAATTAATAATATTTTAGATTAAAAAATAAGTGGGTAAGTATTATAATATTATTACGTACAAATTTTTTTTATACATTCTACATTTTATATACACGTTTATAAAATTCTGTTAAAAAGTACTTCGAATCCCCAATAAAATTCCCATTTTGTCGTGGTTTTTGTTTAACCATGTCGGCTCAATGTGAGAAAGTAAACTCTACTAGTCCAGCATACGAGTTCGGTCCTAAATTAAAGCTGTTGCGGTCCAACGACCAGGTCCGAGAACTACAGACCATACTCAGAGACAAGTAAATTTGTGGTATCTGATACAAATGCATTTATGAAACTAAGCGTTCGTACGGTCCACAGAAACACAAGTCGAACAGATTTCAAATTCTATGCTGACCGTCTTATTCGGCTAGTCATAGAGGAGAGCCTAAACCAGTTACCGTTTGATAGCTGTATGGTGATGACACCCACTGGTAATTACTACAAAGGCACCAAATATCAAAGGGGTAACTGTGGTGTCAGTATTGTACGTAGTGGAGAGGCTATGGAACAAGTAAGAGTAATGTTGTACTAATGCAACTCCATTAGAATTTGTTGCATTTCAATTAATGGTATATGTTTCTCTTGTTTTAGGGTTTACGAGATTGTTGCCGATCAATTCGCATTGGTAAAATATTGGTTGAGTCTGATTCAGATACTCATGAAGCTCGCGTGGTATATGCAAAATTTCCTCATGATATTGCCGACAGAAAAGTTCTATTAATGTATCCAATAATGAGTAAGTAATGTACCTATAAAATAATAATGATAAAAATAACATAATGATTTTGATTGCCTACTTTTTAGGTACAGGTAATACTGTTATTAAAGCAGTTAATGTATTAAAAGAACATCGAGTGGCAGAAGACAATATTATTCTATCAAACTTATTCACTACACCTATTGCTGCCCAAACTATTACCACAGCATTCCCATTGGTTTGTTTTAGATATCGTAAATAACTATGACTCTAACTTTATTCCACTAAAAAGTGACAACAATATCTATGTACCTATATTAAAATTCAATTTAAACAAATTAAAAAATTTAAATGTAGCAATTAAAAAAAGAGTAGGTGCAAAATATACTTTTAATTTAATAAAATGCTTTATATCAGAGGCATTTAAATTGTGTGTCGCGGCTCTAAGGGGCGTCGTGATTGTTGGTTAAGGAACCGCAGCACAGGAAAAAAATGTTTTATGATAATATGATAATAGTTAAATTATGGTGATTATAGCGTTACAAATATACAATCAATTATTACCTACAATAATGGCATTATTGTGGACACATGTTACATTCGGACGACCATTTAAGGAGTGTATGTTATTTGACTAATTGAGTTAAAAACTCTTACCTGAAAAAAAATTGTGATCTATTAGGACACCAATATTTGTATTTTTAACAACCTGTTTGGACATTTATTATATGTATGTACTTCTACATATCGATTTATATATTACATAATAATATACTAATATAATCAAACTTCTTATTTAAAAAAAAATGCCTTGAATGGATCGTTGTATTTCCTTAGTAGCTATTATAATGTGTAGTAAAATTTTAGTAATTACAATATCTGTAAATAGGAAACTGATTATATTGTTATTATGTTTTATTAAAATTCCAGATTACCTATATGATTCATATTATTATTATTTATATATGATTTAACGCTTGGAAAGTAGATCATAAGGTGAGCTAATTTGCATACTATTTCAACATAAATAATTGTTTCTAATCAATTGATAATCTATGTCGCAACTTATTATATATCAAACAATTTATGAAATCATTAAAATGCAAAGGACATTTTTTTCATTGATAAAAAATTATTAGTAATACCATGGTTAATGATATTGTATAGGTATATCTTATATGTATATTGCTATGCTAAAAGAATTTTTTCACATACATTTTTTTAATATTATCCATCTCTTAACTTGATGACAAAAAGTATACTTAAATTTTTTAATTTATTAAAATACACAAAATTGTAAAATATTGCATTGAATCAAATCTAGTTATACATTGAATAAAATACACTTCATTGAATAAATAGTAATAAATTCCAATGCTAAAAAATAAGTTTTAAATGGAATAAAATTTGAGCCCTAACTTATAACTATTAGATATTCAGTATTTATTAATGTATGTTTTATATTTAGATGACTATATTAACATCAGAACTATACCACATCGCACCCAACCATTTTGGTCAAAAATATTTCGGTACTGATTAAATACTTTATTTAACTTTTATTTGATATGTGCATAACATTTCCGGTAAGTATGTTATTTACTTTACAAATTATAATATGACCAATTTAAACAGACTTGATTATTATTATTATTTAACTTTTCCTATCAGTCAATTTTTTAATAATAAGATTCGATTTACAATGTCTTAACTATATTTCATAAACAATTTTTTTATTGTTATTAATTATAATTTTATTCTAAAAACTTTTATATTTCAACTGGAATGTATTCAATATGTTCAAACTGTTTTTTTATTTACAGTGTGCAATTTGAATAAATTATTTGATGTTTAAAGAATTTAAAGTTTTCTTTAAATATTTCCCAAATAATTATATGAATAAATAGATACCTAGTTATGCAGTGGTGTAATTATGGGGGGGGGGGAGATATAGGAGATAAATCTCCCCCTAGAGCAAATAACTATTACTATAATTTATAAAATATACTCTTTTTTTTCCTGTTTAACCAGTGGTTTCAAGGAAAATGCTTAGCGTTAAAGCTACCACAACATTGCCTTCCTTTATCCAACATATTCAATTATATATAAATAAGTAAAATAACATATTATACTATATAATTACTATTCCGAAATCTGACTTCGAAGCACTTCCTATGTGTGATAAAAATTATATACCCAAATATATTTTTATTTTTAAAAATTCTGTGTATTTTACCAGTTTTGATCACCACACCCGAGCGTATGTTCTCCACACTACTCAAAAAAGTAAAAACATATCTCAGAAACACCATGGGAGAAGTAATAAAAAATGAGTACATAACTTGTTAATTTTGTAATTTGCAAAATATTAATTCTTATATGCTAACTTAATAGGAATAGTTGAATGGGTTAGCAATGACGGGAGTACATTGCAATATCAAATTTAATTCTGATGAAATTATTGACATTTTAGCACAGAAACCAAGAAAAATTGAATTTATATAATAAATATAAAAATCAAAAATAATTAAATTATTCTTATTTATTTATTAGTTATTAGTAAAAACCATTTATAAAATAATATCCCTCCCTCCAGATCAAATTCCTAATTACAACACTGTAGTTATATATATTTAAAAATCAAGTATTATAATATATATGTGTGTGTTTGTGTTATGTAATACCTTATTTATTTTTTAGTAGAACTATAGTGATACATTGGATCTAAAATTCAGTTAAAATACAAGTAATTTTTATGTTTGAAAATAGTAATAAATTATTTTAATAAAGGTATTTCATAACAATCACCTGTTTTATAAAAATTTGAAATGGATAAATAATTTAAACAATATTTTTTAGTACTACAATATCATAAAACCTATCAAACGTAACATAAAAATGTCCCCAAAGTTTTGATAGAGATGTAGCCATGCAGGGCAATGGGCATAATATATTTAATAATAATAAAAAAATTTTATCTAAAATATCCCCTGATTTAATATGGAAGACCATGTAAAGATTACGATATTTTAGGAAAATATAGCTGAGAGAATAGACCGTGATTATTTTGCCTTGCAGCATAATTTCCTCCATTCAAATTTTGGTCCGGGTGAGGTATTTTTTACGCTCGTTAATACTAATGTCAAATATTATATTTTAATATTATAAATATTATTATTTGTTAAAATGTACAAATTATTATTATTTACTATTATTTATTACACATTTATTTGTAAAATGTAAAACAAATGTACTCAATTATAATACTTAACAATCATGTGGGGTAAATTTTGTGCGATAATATTTTTACTGGGAAATTGCCGTACTTTTTCATAAGTCTGGCCCCACAACATTGCGGGTATATATAGCCAACACTAGTCACTGCTGACACTATGCCAATAGCCTGAGAAGGCTTTACATGTACAAGTACAACTGTTGGTCAGTGGATGTGGATTGTTGGTATTTTTGACACAAATCAAAAGACTGCCAATGATTGGCTGAAAGATTGAATTTCCTCTTACAAACGAATCGTTGTACGACGTACCTGGCAGTTAGTAAACTGTCTGGCCGTACCAATTAACTTATAATTTGGAAAAGAATAATCTAGAGCTAATATGTTGTATGTTGTATAGCCAAATATACAATTTGTTCAAAATTAATATGGCAAATGTATATCAATACTGGGCAGTGGACAATGAAAATACTTGCATATACCTATGCACATTGAAGCAATTTCAGTTTTAAATTTTGGGAGTGCGCTATGATTAAAATTTGATATAACAATTATAAGATTTTTGTAAGGCTCTGGGATTTCAAAAATAGGAAATGAGCAAAAAAATATTGCTACTTTTACCCTTGTTAAGGCTTTGCAGCGTATAGATCCACGCCATATAAACTATATTAGATACTAAAAAATTTTGGGGAAGTTCTTAGCCTCCTAGTTACTCTTATTATTATTAAGTTACTAATTATACTTATGTATGTGCACCAGTCGTGTAGGAGCAAACTAGAAAGACAATATTTACCAGATATTACCATTTACATACCAGCCAGGCCATCCTGAAGAAATATTTATGGGGAGCTGTATCGAGATGAAAAATGCTGAAATATTTTCTTGAAACATAAGTAAACAAAAAATGATCATCAAATTAATTTTGATTTTGTCGACAAAATGCCGAATATTTTATAATTTCTGATTAATTGCCAAATATTTAATTGAAACGTAAATAAGCAAAAAACAATCATCGACTTTTTTTTATTTTCCGAATGATTTCCAAAAGTTCCTCTGATATCGGCCCTGTTTACAAGTGGCCAATATTTACCATATACACCAGTCATGTTGGTCCAGATTAACCCACAGTGGTAGGTCACCTGTTCTCTGTTTCAATTAATTTCAAATAATAAAATACAATTTGAATTAATTAATTATGATATTTCTATTTATTTTGATGCAAAACTATACCACAGATTTTAGCCTGTCACTATATGACCGTTTTTTATTGTATAAAACTATAGAACAAATGAGGCAACAGATTACTTGATTATTTCAAAGTTAATTTGCTCTATATTATTATTTTAATCATTAATTGTTCCTCACTGTTTGTAGTTTGTACTTTTAAGTAGATACCTTGTATACCTGACTTAAATTTTCAGTTTTTTTTTTTTATTTCTTCTTTGTATTATATATAATTGGTAATATAAAAATAGTAGGTACTAAATAAAAAAAAAGAAAGAAAAAGATATATTATTTAAATGTGTCAATAAAAAAAATAAACTTTGTTTTTCTACACATAACCAAGACTAAATACCTTAATTTTATTGAACTTTTAACAAAAATAAATATATATTATATGTTCGAGGTAGACAGTATAAAAATTTAGTATTGCTTGCAAAATATGAATAAGCAGTATATTTGAAATAATTTAAGTTTATTGCAAAATAACCAGATAAGTTTACCATTTGTAAAATTACCAAATAGTTCATTATTTTGATAATTTTGTTTATCATACCAAATATTTAATACAGTTATAGTTGTAGTTATTTTAGAGTTTTTATTATTAAAATTTATTGTCAAATCACTATGTCATTTGAAAAAAAATAGAGTTTACTTTCGTGGTAAATGACAGTGTACTTGTAAAAGTTAAGAAAAACTTTATAAGTGGGATAAGCCGGTCCGCCACTGATTATTATGGAACATATATAAGCCGCAATCATACAATGACAAATCGTTAAAATTTAAAATTTGAAGATAATGTGCCCCATTGAACAAGTTCGTATGGGAGTCCATGAGTTCCAAAATACTTACAATAAAATAATTACATACAAAAAATAAAAATAAATAATATATATATATAAGTATAAATTATATATAGAAAATTATATTTTAATAGGTATTTTTTTATAATTATTATTGTTACTGTTTATAAGACTTATAAAACTATATTCATTTATTAAATCCATGTAGTTATTGCAAATATGTCATTATTAAGTATATCACCTTTTATAATTATATAATTGCAATTATTTTCCTTTGATCTACGTAGAATATTGTGTTTTAACTCATCTAAAAAAGAATTTATAACAGATTGAGGGAGTCTATAAATTCCATAAACTATAAATTTTGAATTCCCTTTTTTACAAATAATTTCCAAGCAAGACATATAATTAGCATTTAATTTGGTTATTTGTTTATCAGTGATTGAATTGCCTATAAAAACCATTACTCCACCATTTTGGTTTATATGTTTTGTAGTTTTGAACATAGTATAATTCGGAATTTGAAATTGTATAGTCAAGGTTAGGTAGTCCTAGCCAAGCTTCTATTAGAATAATAATGTCAAAAATTGTTCTTAAATTACCTAATATTATACAAAACTCTTCGACATTTTTATTTGCACTCCTCATATATTTAAATGTATGATATTTTGTATGACACCAAAATATATCAAAATATGCTGAAATACCTAAATATTCACTTAAAAAAGTTGAAATATAAAATTCAAAATGGGTATTAGTTTTTTTTTTTTAAATCATCAATAATATGTTTAAATTTCAAACGTTTTGGTGGTAAACAGTATAATAAGTCAATCATTGAAACATATTTCAGTGCTGCCAGATAAACACTTTCAGTAAGCGCTACAAACCGCATTAAATTCCATTACAATATTAGAAGATGAAAACTAGAATAAGGAGACCAAACTCAAATAAAGAAAAATGTGCTGAAAAGAGTCACATAATTTAATCGCCATAGGCTGTGTTACAGGCGCATCCATAGCTAGTTTTACCCATGCATAGAAATTAATGAAATTTTTTTTTAATTTTTGAAAAAATTATGCAATATTTTTAATTATGAATTATTATAAACTATATAAATAGGTTGTATAATTATGCATCTAGACATAAGCATATATATATAATATATATGTATGCTTAGAACATTATTATTATTTATTATTAATTTAGATTATAATATGTACTAATATCATTAGTTGTTAATAAACACTTTTAAATGTAAATAATTAATTAAGGTGGTTATAAAAAAATATTTTATTTATTACATAATACTAAAGATTGAGAATTTAATTAATTAATAATAAATAATAATTATTATCAAAGTATAATATATATTTGCATATGACAACATGACGTATGAATGCGTATGTAATATTATACAACCTATAAAATGTATTACAGGTCTATTTTTGTAAAATAAAAAAACCTTCATTAATTCCTATACTGAACATTTAAAGACTCGAACTTAATAACATGCTATACATGTATCGAATAAAACCAAAATCAATTTCCTATTCTTATATCCTGTTTTTCATACTTTATACGTAATTATTATTATAAAGAAAATTGTGGGAAGTTCAATGATCACTAAAATGTATTTAGATTGATTAACAGGATATTATTTTGTAATAAAATAAATAATCCAAAAAAGTGAAAAACAATATATATCCCGACACGTCATGTCTAGGAGAAAACAATGTTTATTTGAATGCACAGCGCACGTTGACGATAACACAACAACTGTCCATTATCATAAATAGCGATGGGTATAATATAATCATATATTCCTCCGACAAACATTAAAACGCTAAAACTTTCGACACTTATGTGGTCCCAGACTTAATCTCATGGGTAATCGGCTCACAATTATCACAATAATTAATAGATCAATAATATAAGGTATATCTGTACGAGTTATAATTTACATTTTAGTTGATTCTACGTAGTGCTTATCTTAATGATGAGATAAGTCTAGATTAAATTATTCAGTAGGTACTCAGGATCAAAATTCATTAATAGGCCTGGGCCAAGACCTTCTAAAAAAACCAAATTAAATTTAAGATTGAGCCATTTATTTAACACTTCATATTTCATAGTCTACAATATATTATAGTCACAGTTATTTAAAACAAATTAAATATAGGTAAAATATTATAATATTTTTGAGAGATTCGAGTGTACCTGTGCAAACAGTGTAGAACAGTTAGTTTTTCGAGTACCTAGTCATTTTCAAAATAAAATTACTAAAATATTATTTAAATTGTATGTAATATTTATTTTTATCATTACTAATCATTTTTAAATTATATTATTAAAATTCAAAATAAACATATTTATTATATAGGTATTGCGACTTATAAAAAACATTTATTATAAATACCGATTATGTACGCTAATAATTTTGACAAACAGAAAATATAGTTTTTATAATCATAGGTGCCTATACCTATTTTTTTATACTTTTCGTCATTTATTTATTTTATCTTATTTAATATTTTACATATTTATGTATATATCCCATACTAAAATAATACAGTGTCGAAAAAAATGTTTTACTTTTTATTAGAAAAACATAAATAGATAGCTGAATAAATATTAAAATTTAAAATAATTACTATGTAAAGTAGATATATATTACCTACATAAAACACAATAAGATTTACCTACAGTGCTTCGATGGTCGAACAGGAAATATATGTATATATTTATTTTTATAACATTATATATTATATAATATTTTAATGAAAAAATTATAATTATAAAATCGTTTATTCTTGTCTCGTGATAATAAACGTGTGTAACTGCGTATATTTAAAAAAAAAAAATGAAAATTATTTCTTCATTTTTCGTCTTGAACTTTCGCATAACCTTCTTCTATATATATATATAATTTTACACGATAGGTATATTAAGTTTTCTAATAAATTTTTACAGCTATAATCACTATAATAGGTATTTCATCATTTATATATAGATACGAGTTATCGTAAAACAAACATAATATAGGTACATCCCGTAAAAGTTCAAACGAGTTTTTTTTATAATAAAAATGAACTCTTATTTTCTCGAACAATATATATCCGTCTTGAACTTTGAATGCGCTGGACGAACAACATATTATTAATCATAATATTATATCGTGTTGCGTAATGATCGTTTCCATATTTAGTCGTTGATTACCGATAATTCAGTGTTCGGATCCTGCGTGTATCGTATGTATAATATTTAGTTATTAATTAATATTAGGCACCATTAATTAATAGTTGTAGATTACCAATATTCAACGTGTGTATTTAAAAAATAAAAAATAAAATTATTTCTTCATTTTTCGTCTTGAACTTTCGCATAACCTTCTTCTATATATTATTTTACACGATAGGTATATTATTAAGTAAAAATAATACATTTTTTACAGCTAATCACTATAATAGGTATTTCATCATTTATATATATATAGATACGAGTTATCGTAAAACAAACATAATATATACATCCCGTAAAAGTTCAAACGAGTTTTTTTTTTATAATAAAAATGAACTCTTATTTTCTCGAACAATATATTATAAGTTCATCTATATCCGTCTTGAACTTTGGATGCGTTAGACGAACAACACATTAATCATAATATTATATCGTGTTGCGTAATGATCGTTTCCATATTTAGTCGTTGATTACCAATAATTCAGTTTTCGGATCTGCGTGTATATATTGTTATACTGACATACGTTATAGGTATAGGTTATAGGTACGAGTTTTTGTATTTTATTTTTATTAAAAAAGGAAAAAAAAAGATTTAAATTTTTTGTTCGCATACCTATATTTCACGTTGACATCGGCCATTGTATTTATAACAATTTGCATTTGTCTTATACATACCTAAAACATTTTTGACGATACCAAAATATCGTATACAAATGCATTTTTCACGTGCATTATTTCACACGCTCCCACGCCGCTCCCTCTTTCGACATTAGTTTTTCTCATCCTTTTGTCCGCTCCACAACTAAATTAGTAGGTTAGGTACCCAGCTCATTTACTTTCTGTTTTTACTTTCTCGTATTGCCTATATGTACATCATCATAGTACAAACAATTTACTAATAGTATATACCTACTAAACATATAGGTACTAATTATTGCTATATATAGTTGCTACATACTAAATAAATTATGGTATTGTAAATGTATATATATATGTACTAAATTTTAATTCAATAAATTTATTAAGTCGCCCAAAATTATTGAAGATGTACCTAGCTACTTGCCAGAGTTCCCTCGTGGTATTTAGTAAACGCACGATTTGATCCTATAAATCAGGGATGGGCAACTCATATATGAACTCATATATACTCATATGTGAAACAAATTCATTAATATATTTTAGGCCTATGATATGAATTAATATCTCTAAGTTTAATATTATGTGTTTTATTATTGATAAGTTTTCCGAGATTCAATTTAGGCTATTTTACTATATTTGAGGTAAATTATAGTAAACTTTTCGATGGTAAAAATGTCGAAAGACAGTCCAGGTCGGAAAAAAAGAGACAGCGGGCCAGATGCGGCCCGAGGGCGGCCGCCAGTTGCCCATCCCTGCTATAAATGTATATTTTTATTTTTTGAAAGAGCCGTTTTAATCCCGCGCATGGACATTTTATCCTGTAGTAATATTTAGATCCGTACAAAATAATCACGGACATTTTTTCTTCCTTGTACGGTTTTTTGGTCCACGTTGGTCCATTTGAGATATTTTAATTGATCTAGGAAATTTTAGATCCACATAGTGGTACATTTTGATTAGTGGATCGTAAAGTGATCCGCGTAGATCACAATATTATCTTTATGATATGATTGAAGGACATTTAGATCCACGGGGAATTTTCAATCCGCAAATCAAAAAGTCTCCAGATCAAAATATCACTTTAATCCTATAGTGAAGGAGCAATGGCGTATTTACGGGGGAAGGTTGGGAAATATCGAATTTAAAAACTTAAATACCTATAATTAATTTTTGTTGATGGAATTTTTAAACAATAATAACTGGAAATAGAGTGATAATGGAAAAATGTCATAAAAATGAATGCCTTGAAAATTAATTTAATGATTAAATTTTAGATTTTGAGCGGTGCAAAGTATTTTTTTGGTTTTACAAATGATGTTTATTTGTTGTATAATTTTCTGTGGGCAATTTATTGACTAGAATACAGCTTGACGTTATGTTCAAATTTTTTTAATGCATATCGATTTTTTAACACAAAATTGTATTAGAATGTACTTTGAAGTGGTAATTTGTTGATTTTTGAAAAATACATCAGAAAAAACTATCGAAAAATTACGAAAAATACGGTTTAAAATAATGATTTATTCCTCATAAATCCGAAAATATTAAAAATATTTTACTGAGTATGTATTTTACTCATGTTTAAAAAAATATTTTATACTTTTTGTATAAAAATGATTTAAATAAATATTTGAGTTTTCAATTAATGCATTTTCCATTTAAAATTGTTTTATAAATGTGGATGGAGTTTTTTGATAATCAAAATTCGATTAATTATACTATTATTACTAAAGGTTCTTAGATATACTTTTATCATTTATTACCAAACTAAGGAATGATCAACTTTAAAATTGGAAGACAATTTATCAATTAAAACTTAAAAGTATACCAAAATAATAGTTTAATCAGGGGCGCATTTAGGGGGGGCCAAAGGGTGCATTTGCCCCAGGTGGCAATTTGTAAGGGCGACTTATGAGGGCGTGTGCTAGGGGCGTGAGGTTTCATGACCCCACGTCACTTTCATGACCTATTCTGCAATCTGTTTTTATGTAGTATTTCTGTCATAGACTGATAAATATGAAATTACTTAAAATAATCTAAAAATAAAAATCACCATTTACTGTACAGTTTTTTAATATTACTGTTAGAAAATTAGAAAAAATGTATGAATAGAAAAATATGTAATGTTTAAAAAGTAATTTTGTTACTCCTTCTTATTCGTGCATAATGATCACATTTTTTCCATATGATGCAAAATATTTTACAAAAATATTTTAAAAATATCAAAATTAAGTGCATTTAATGCTAAAAATTTCGAAAAGTTAAAAATGCAAATGAAATATTTCATTTGATCACGCAACTTCCCCCCTCCCTTTACCAACAGTCCTTTGTCCGTCAACTAAGCGATTTTGCCCCTAAAGATAGTAAAATATATAAAGGTAATATAAATTATTGGCTTTCAATATTTTTTGAACTCTGCCCCAGAAATAAGTTACGCCACTGGGGAGGCGAATAAAAACAACTATATAGATAGATATATAATGTACGAAGTGTTTCTAATTATTATTATGGCACGATAAATGAGTGTTTGGACAAAATTAAAAAACACTTGTTTCTTTACTTTTTAAGAGCTATTTATTTATGTAAATGTAATATTTTTAACACACTCCAGTCCTTACCACAACAAAATCAAAATATTTTTAAATGTAAATCACTATTTTTTTTTTTTTTTTTAATAAATTTTAATTCATTGTTTTATCAACTATTACCCCTTGAAGTTTGTAAATTGACATCGCGAATATTTGAAACATCGTGCATTGCCAACTGAGCGTCGCACACCACGTTGCCTACGGTTCGCCATACACTTATATTAATTACTTTTTTAATTTACAAAACTTTTTGATGTACCGTTTACAAAATAATTCAGTAAATTTCAGTTTACAGAAACCACCGAAATTAAAAAAAAGAACTATCTGGTCCGTCGAAAAAGTATAGTGTCTTGAATTTTTTTTTAAAACGTTGATTTTGTTGTGGCATGACTGAAGTGTTTTAAATAAACAAATAGCCTTTAAAAAATAAAGAAACACTGCAGGTTTTAAAATTTATAATACGGTAATATACAGTGTCTATCCTTAACAAAATATTCTTAAATCCCAATTCCGAGTGAAATTTAGTGGTAAATCACGAATGAGAAGTCTATACTGCGTTTAACCACGGATTCTACAATAGACAAATACATCCTTAGTTTATTTTTATTTTTTACTTGAAATAATAATTTTTTAATTATTTTATTTTGACATATTATATAAATAATTATATGTACCTAAGTAAAAATGAGACGATTTCTGAATGCTATGGAAGTATAATCAGACATTTTTAGCTCCATATTATAATTCATTATGTTCATTGAATTTTTTCTAACGATGTCCTATAGTAATTTATTAGTTTCCCCTTTCACGTTTATTTTAAAAATGTGTTAAAACAAACGAGTGTAATTATAAAGAGTAGATCGAAAAATTTTCTTTCTTTTATTATAAAATTGAATTTTAATTTTATCCCGTCAATTTATCTCAACATAACTATCATATAGGCTTATATATAGTTATAATCTTTATAAACTGCACATCATGATTCATGGCTAGACCATTTAATCTTTTCCGTAACTAAAGTTCATGACCATGCGTAGGTACTTATCTATTAATTATTATAAAAAAAAAAATATGTATTCTAGAATATTGTTGAATTATGATGATAAAACGTAGAAATAATATAGGCGTACCTATATCAGTTATCGAGCACGCACTGACAGTGGTCATAACATTTTTTTTTTTTTTTACTGATACGGAAGATGGAACACACGCAATGCCTCGAGTTTGAAGATAAAATACCAAAATAAGTGAATAATTCGTTAATTTAAAAAAAATACCGTGTATTTTAAATGTTTTAACTGTAAATCATTAGGTGCGAATAATGTTAGAGAATCCTGGAATAATGAATTTTTCACAACATATATAAAAGTTTGAGCATTTCCTCAAGTTGAATAGGTTTCGCGAAAATCGAAGAAGATGGTAGGTATACATATATAGCTACTTATATTGGTATTGGTTATAATAGGTTATAGGTTATATTATAAGTACAATTGGTGCTTATTTTATACTTACCTATAAATTATTGTTACATGAATTAGTTTTTCGAGGGTTACTATGGTGAGAATATAGACACCTTAAAGAGAAGGTTAGGTTAAGATATAGAGTGTCTTAAC
Source organism: Pemphigus obesinymphae (assembly GCA_025469235.1). Lineage (NCBI taxonomy): Eukaryota > Metazoa > Arthropoda > Insecta > Hemiptera > Aphididae > Pemphigus > Pemphigus obesinymphae. Next base: position 121,809 of record JAIPRL010000622.1, read on the forward strand.
CTGTACATTATAGAAAATCGTCTAAATCATCTTGCAATGGTACTTTTATATTATAATATCAGTATACAACATAGCTTATAATTATCTAGATGTACCTATTTTAAAAGTTTTTATAGGATTTAACGGATAACGGAGAACAAAATATGGTGATAGTAGCGTATGCAGACGATCTAATAATTATGGGTGAAACAGAAGACCAGGTAAGAAACACTGCAAAAAAACTTATAGAGGAAGGAAAAAGTATAGGGCTCAACGTCAACGAGGATAAAACTAAATACTTGATTGTATCAAGGAGACAGCATCATCAAAATTCACTGGAAGTGGAAGATATGACATTTGAAAAAGTCTCTAATTTCAAATATCTTGGAGCAGATGTGAATGAAAGTGCCAATAGCCATGAGGAAATAAACCGTAGGATAATAGCAGGGAATAAGTACTATTTCTCCATGGTATCACTGTTTAAGTCAAAATTACTTTCAAGGAAAACAAAAATTAGGCTATACAAAACCCTGGTCAGACCTATTGTATTATATACATGTGGGGCATGGGCGTCAACAAAGACAATCGAGAAGAAGCTAATGATTTTTGAGAGGAAAATATTACGGAGAATCTTTGGCCCTAAAAAGAATACTGAAAACAATGTATACGAAAGAAGAACAAACGCAGAACTAAAAGAACTGTTAAATGAAACTGACATAGTTGGTGTTCTAAAAAGCCGAAGAATTAGCTGGGCAGGACATGTGTGGAGAGCGAAGGGTAGAGTAGTAAACGAGGTAACAATGTGGAAGCCAGATCGGAAAAGACCAATAGGACGATAAGACAGCGGTGGAGTGATCGTGTCAAAGAAGATCTGGAACTCTTAGAAATCAGGGATGGAGAAACAAGAGCATTGGATAGAGAGGCATGGTGGGGCATTGTAAAAGCGGCGATGGGTCTAAATGGCCTGGAATAAGCAAAAAAAAAAAAAAAAAAGTGTCATTGATGATGCTTTTAAAATGGGACATCGTATAAATCTAGAATATATAAATCTGACTGAAGAAATCTGGAATGTACAAATATATGTACAAATCAATGTTTCAATCTGAACCGTACATATTTGGAAAACATACGGGTCTCATAACCAGCTGATTTAAGGGGTTTAGTATAGATAATTTTAATTACACTTATATTATTTTGTTGCATAAGCCATAATTTTAAGGCATTAATACTTAATATCTCAAAAAAAAAAAAAGACTTCTAGGTGTCTGTTTGACATTTGTTGACCTATTACAAAGAGACCTCATCTGTGTTTATATAATAATAATCAGCCATGCTCCGTGATTATTAACATTGATTTTATATTATGCAATAATATACAATATTATAATGTCAATGATAATAATAATATTATTTTTTAACGATATCATAATATTATTATATTATAGTTGAAATATATCAGTTATAGCAGCTAGTTCCCCGACTCCGATGATTTTTACATGTAAAGAAAATAAAATGAAAGTATAATGAGCGCTTCTTCATTGGTTTAAAAATTTTAAAATGTCCGTGCATTCAACTTTATTTTTAATTTTCTGTGTATTCATTAGCTATTTATTATTGATAATATTACAGAATATTGTAAGTTTTGAGTTTCATCACTTGAGAGTAAAGTCCTGTGAAATACATAAATAAAAAAAGGTAGGTATTCACAAATATGTTGTGCAGAGACTGGCCAGCCGCTACTTATACTTAAATAAATAATTATCACATACAAAAAATAAATCACACATTCTATAGTAATATATAATAATATATATACAAAAATCCTTGTTGGCCGATTAAATAATATAATTTTAAAATTTCATAATGTTTTTTTGGTTATTTGAGCCGAATTAAATTATTAGTACACGATTAGCGCGACAATATTTCACTGGATTCGCGAGGATGTAGAAATAAAAAAACTTATTTAAAATCAAGCACGGCGGATATTTTTCTTATAAAAACTTGCGATGCAATTATATACATTATACTCGTATAGATACTTGACTTGCTTTGTGGGGGGGCACTCTGTCTCAAGCTTGAGCTTCTTCCAGAGGGTCGGATGTTTTAGGGAGTTGAGACGTGATGAGGGGGCGAATTTATGATGTTTGAAATTTTAGAATTTAAGAGGACGGTTTCTTTTGCGGCTGTTGAGTAGGCCGGGGCGGATCGAGGTTGATGTGAGGGAAGTGGGACGAAGAGATCGAGAGTTGGAGTTTAGTGGAGGTGGTATTTATGAAATCGCGAATGGACGGGATGTTGGTGGAGTTCCTAACGGAGTGGTTGCTAACGAAGAATGGGAGGTCGGTGATCTGTCGGAGAGTTTTGTTTTGGACGGCTTCTATGCGGGACCAGTTGGAGTTGGAAATATTAGAGGCCCATGCAGGGGAGGCGTATGTCAGAATGGGGCGCATGTAGGCTTTGAAAATGTAGAGCTTGGTTCTGACGGAGAGAGGGCTTTTCTTATTGAGCATGGGAAAGAGGAGATGGCCTGCAGCTTTTGTTTTATTTACGACGGACTTGGCGTGGGCAGAGAAATTTAAGTTCCTGTCGATGATAACACCCAGGTATCTAATGGAGTGGGACCAGCTAACCGGAGTGTTGAGGACTTTGGGTTTAGGGGAGATGTTCCTGTGAGAGGAGAAGTTATTGTCAACTTTGATGGAGAATTTCCTGGTCTGGAGAAAGGATTTGATTATGTTGACTAGTTGGGTGGGGATACCTATGGAAATTAACTTGAAGATGAGCCCGGGTTGCCAGACCTTGTCGAAGGCCTTTTGGACATCGAGAAGGACAGCTGCTGTTTTCCTAGTTAGGTTTTTGGCTGAAATTATTTCGTCTAGGACGTTGACTAGTTGGAGGGTAGTGCTGTGGTGGTGCC